>VDFB02333730.1:0-53629 GCA_007258455.2 Sequoia sempervirens | reverse complement strand
TAGCAGGATGACTACTTCCCCAACAAAAGAAACTCCTAAATCCCCTCCAAAAACTAGATCAAGAAAGAGAAAGGATGTGTCCGAGCATCAACCCAAACACAAAGTCTATACATAGAAGGCCTCAGAGGGAGAATCCTTAAAGAAAGCCAAGAAATCAGGAGGATTTAGTGAAATGCTAACTATTGAGGAAGACCCACAAAATGAAGGAGAAGAAGAGGTTGAGCAACCACAATCACCACCTGCTACCTCTACTCCCACCATTAGTACTAATTTCGCTACTCCTCCACCTCCTGCATCTAAGGCATTGCCTATTTCCTCTCCGCCTGCTATGGAAATTTCTGTTCACCTCGCTTCCACTTCGCCAACAGCCCCAATTATGGTATTGGATTCCTCTTCGACCACGATATCCCCACTGTTGTTTTCCTTGTTACCCCCTCCATTACTTGCTCTTTCTACCACAACATCTTCAGTTGCCACAACTACTATGCCTCCTCTCAACTTGCCCAAGGTATTTTCCAAGTATATGCAAGGAATACCAGCCGAGCTTTCTGGGGTAATAATGAACCCCATCATCCAAGTGGTGATGGCCCAAATTCCTGCTGGCCTACCTGTTCATCCACCGCCCACAAAGCCACCAAAAATGGAGGCTACTATGTAGATATCAGAAGAAATGGAGAAACGACAGAGGGAGGCTACCAAGGGAGTAATGGAGGAGCAAGAGGATCCCTTTAAGGATGATTATTTTGAACATCTAGAGGGCCAAGTGGACATAAGTGTGGATAAGGTGGTGACTGATGAGAAAAATTCACAATATTTGGAGGATACTGCAGCCCTCAATACTAAGTATATAATAGAGACCTCAGACCAAGAACTTGAAAATGACCTATCTCAATAGCTCAAGGATATAGGAGAAGAGGTGGAGTCTGAAAGGTAGCCTCTTGAAGAGGAGGGCACTAAAGTCAACATGGAGGCATTCGAGGAGCCTCCACTAGTTGGGCAAGACAAAGGTCCTATTCAAGAAGAAGAGGTACCACCTACGAAAGAAGGAGATAAAAGAGAAGAGGAGGAAGAAGATGCTCCAAAGAAGAGCCCCACGCAAGAACACCATGTGGAGCTCAAGCAGGAAGCAGAAAGAGTGCCTCAGACATAAAGTGTCACTAAGAAAAATGTAGCCATCACTGAGTCGGATAAGGAAAAGACCATACACATTGATGAATCAGATGAAGAAGAAGAAATAATCAAATGAGAAGCCTTAGGCCATGAAGAGAAATGGACCTAGCCTAAGAAGAGAGAGGAAGGTGATCATGAATGACCAAAAAGGGAAACTCAGATGCTCGACTAGCTCGAGAAGCAGTTGCAAAAGAAGACCCCGACCATCATTGATCCCAAGACCAGACTTGAGGCTATATTGGCAAGAGCACAAATGGAGACAAAGAAAGAAAAGAAGCCAAGGGTCTGTTCCCAAATCATGGTAAATGCCTCAAGATCAAGAACAGTGTACATAGCTACCCCAGTGATAGACAAAGGAGAAGGGTTAGCTATAATATTTCCACCATCAACTTGGGCACTGCCACGTGAGAGTAGAAAATTGATGAATTCCAAGGATCAGTGGCCACAATAATGCAACAGATGAACAAGGATCAGTCCTCTAAGGAGGAACTAAAGGCACAAGTGGCAGATCTCAGTGACTACATTCAGTAGTGGACTTTCCTGGAGGAATAGGCTCTAACTACATCTTCTGTGCCCTCACTTGTCTCCTAAGATGAGCTTACCAAGATGGATAAAATGAAGAATTGGACCAAGGCTACTACAGATTGGTTTTGACAGGTGCTTTATAATGGTGACATGGGAATAGGCCATGCTGTCCAAATGGCTAACAAATTCTAAGATGTGCAGAAACATCTGGAGAGCACATAAAATATTTGTCACCAATTCACCAAGCTATATAGGATCACCTATCCTAAGCTCGAGGCCATTCTCAAGATGCCCAAGAAGACATGGGAGAAGGAGCTGGCCCTTGTGAAGGATGATCATTGGCTGGTAGAAACATGGAAAATGGGCCTGGATCATAGGAGGGACGTTCTAGAGAGAGTGTTGTGTGAAGTTGAGCTCAACCTCGAATGGGTGAAAGAGCACAGGACAGATGACGAGGAGTACTTGAAGCCGATGACGGACTACGATATGCCCATCGTGGAGTTGGATCTAGAGAAGATTAGGCCATATTTCCATAAGAAGATGGAGTAAGGGAGAGCATACTCACTAATGTCAAACTTCATGAAATTCACTGCAACAACATTCGTCCAGTCTGAACAAGTAATTAAGGCCACACCAAAGTGCACAAAGAATTGGGAACAAATCATTGGTAGATCTAAGAAGCTGACCTTCCAAGTTCTTCAATCTGATATCATGGAGTGGGGCAAGCTTCAGACACTAATTGGAAAATTTGTGGAGTACACCACTCTTCAGAAAAATGAAGGAAAACTAGTGATAGATAATGAGTTCCTGATAGTAGAAGCTAAGAAAAGAAGGCAGTCACTAGAAGACAAAACTGCTACAGTGTGAGGGCCACTACAGGACAAAATAGTGAAAAGGAAAAAATTGTATTTTATATTAGTATATTTTGGGGGTAGGTGAAACCCTAATGTAAAATAAATCTTGGTTACACAATGAAAGTAAATCCTAGCTATTCATTTCACTTTTGAATAACTATAAATAGGTGGTCTCTTCTCATTTTAAAAGAGAGAGTTGAGTTGTTGTAAAGACATGCTACAATTTTTTTAATATAATATCATTGCTTTTGGTGGATTCTTGTGTTTCGCTCATGTTGCATTATTCATCATCTCACATTTGATAGATTTAGATAGATTTAGTTTTCTGTTCTAAGCACTTTTAAGTAGTTTTAGTAGCTTAGTTCATGCTGTCCATTGATATTGAAGAATGCTATGGTGTTGATACTTTTTATGTTGATGGTTTTTTCTGTTTGTTGATGATGAACACCAATGTAAAGATAGTTTGAACATTAATTCATTGCTGCACATAAAATTCATCTTTTATTCATGCTTTATGGTGAATGAACAATTGAAAAATATGCAAACCTTAGAAGATAACACTAGTTTCATGAGACTGTATGTTGTTGGTTAAGTGGGACTCTGTTATGGGAAGGCTGTACACTATAAAATCCTCCATTTCCATTGTTCATCAATAGTTTTAGGTCTAGGAACTCTTACCTCCCTTTTCCCTTTTGATCTTTCTTTGAAATAGTAGTTAAGGAAAAGTTCCAACATCATTGTAAAGCCAAATATGATGTTGAACATGGAGTTTTAGGCTATTGTTTTGAACTTGTAGCAATTACACATCACTTCTAGAATGTGATAAACTCCATTTGAGGATCCAATCTCCTTCCAACTTAACAATTTTCCATGCCCCTTGTGATTACCATAAAATCACATCAATCCACTGAGTTGTTTTTTCAAGTCATGACTTGACACCTGAGAGACCTTGGGGTAATTTTCTACAACTTTCTTATAGGAAGTTCCCTTTAAAGAGAAGTAGCACACTTGTGTGCTACATGTGTTGAGAAGTGCAAAAACACCCATCAAAAAAACTGGCACTAGAAGGATGGCCTCCCTTTTGCTAAGTTGGATCGAATTGGTTCCTTCTCCCCTAAGAGGTTCCAAAGAGTGTTAAGATCTACACCAAACAAAGGGGAATTCAAAGAGCTACCACCCCCTACCAAGGATAAGAGAGACAAGAGAGGGGAAGCATCCTCCTCAACCTCATCCACTCATCCCACTTCACCTCCATCCTCACTTCTTCCTTCCATCCATCCACCCCACTCCTCCCCTTCCTTTCCAACACCACTTTCCTCTTCTCAACCGCTCCAAATTTCCTTCTAGCCATTTGCTTGCCACAACCAAGGCATTTCCCTTGCCTTAGCACTTACAGGCCACGACACTTCCTTAAGTATTGCTGCTACTTTGCAGCCCCAAGTGATTATTGTATAGCTAGCACAACCTCCACCTCCTTTCATGGCTTGGCTAGGTAACAACCCTTCCCCCTTGTCCTTCCAAGTCTATCATGATATTCCAAAGAATCCAAAAGGATTTTGCATGAAGTTTCATCCTCGTGATCCACAACAAACAACTGAAGAACATATTAAGATATTTCAAATAGCTTTGAAGGACATGCAAATAGATCATGAAGACGTGGCTTATAGGCTCTTTCCTTACTCTTTGGGAGAAGAGCCCTTCTATTGGTACATCAACTTGTCGACTGGATCCATCACCTCTTGGGATCTACTAAAGAACATCTTCTTGCATAAATTCAAGATTCTAGTCAACCCTTCCGAATTATATTAGGAATTCATGGCTATTCGAAGGGAAGTCAATGAACCAATTAGCTCCTTTAACAATTTATTCCATTCCGCTTACATGAGATTGTAGGCTCCCTATGTGGTTGATGACCCTTCTGCTCGGTTGGTCTATTATGCTTCCTTAGAAAACCTCACATCCGCACTAGTGAAGTGAATGTGCCCACCACCCGCTAGCTTGGTGGAGGCCTATGCAAAAATAGTCACAACAAGCATAGACTTGGGACAAAACATTGTTGGTCCATTGCCATCCCTTGGGCCAGCTGCTCATCCAATGTAGATCCAAGGACTCACCCAAGCTATGGAACATCAGACACCAATCATGAATCAAGTTCCACAATTGCTGATGGTACCTCATCCAGGTGAACCATTGAATTAGGTGCCTCCTATGCCTCACTATTTGCAACCGCAACAACAAGTTTATCCTCAACAACCTCAAGTGCCTGCATACCTACAAGGATTTGAGTTTTTTCCTGTTTAGTAGAATCAACCAACAATATAGTCAATTTTTCTCCAAAATCAAGCACCTCAGCCAAATAACACAGAAAATGATTGAATAGATGAGCTGACAGAGTTGTTGAAGAAGATGTCAAAAGAAATGACAAAGTTAAGGAATTAAAACAACCAACTATAGGCCTCTCAAAGAAGCATCTAGGCCAACCTCAATTGGGATAACATAGACAATCATGATGTGGGTGCCTCCTCCGGATAGAATTATGACGGAGGTCAAAGTTCAAATCAAGGCTTTGAGAGGAGGTCTTCACAAAGACAAAATTGAATGTGGAACACAAGGCCAAAAAATGGAGGTGTTCCCACTCCTCTTGATTAGTCGACCAATGTAGACAAAGCAACAAGTAAAGTATACTTAGTAGAGGCAGCCTTATCCAGATGGTGCCACATTTACAAAACCAATAGGGATTCCAAATTGGATTGCCCTGAGTTCCAAATCGCTATGGAGATCTTTCAAGTGGAAGTCCAAAATGATGTAGATGGTGTAGGTTGTAGAGACATAGCCCCATATAAACCATATGACTCCTCAGTGCTTGTGGTCAATCAAGCTCCCTTCCTGTGAAGCGAGAGCAACATACCTGAAAAGGAGACTGCTACCCCACAAAATGAGGAAGCAAAGGAGGTAAGCAATGAAAGCCCTCTATCTCAAATTTTTACTTCAGTAGATAATGGTCTAGTAGATGGGGAAGAGTCCCTTGAGGGTGAGGTCCAAATGTTCCATCAGAGGGAAACTCCTTATAACTTAAGGAATATACAAGTAGGAGGTCATTTTACAACTTCTACTCTGCCTAATAACTTCAGTACTCTGCCTGACCCAAATGCTAGTAACAACCCATGCTACCCCCATGTACCCACCCTGTATTTCAATAAGAATAGGCAGTCAAATCAGACCCAAAGCCAGCCTACTAGATCCTCTCAAGGTAAATATTTTGAAGCTGAAATTGAGCAAATGGGTGAATATGTTGTTGAAGAATTTAAAAAGGTCAAGATAAGCTTATCAACCTTCAAATTGCTTAGAGTCCCAGTAGTTAGGAATTCTTTCTTCAAGATGCTTAATGGGACTTCCCCATCCAAAACAATGCAAGAAGTTCCTACCAAAAGGGTCTCCTTTGATGAGTCATAGAATGAGCCTGTAATCAAGGAAATCCTAGGGAAGAAAACAGATGCACGCTCAAATCAAAAAATAAGAAAACAACCTGCCAAGGAGAAAATTCAAGAGAAAACTAAGGATAAGACCAATGAGAAAGATAAAACTCAAGTAGATTAGGAAGATACAACCATGGGCTTGTTCCATAGGATGCTAGAAACTCTACCCTTCTTGACCACTATCAGGATATTTGAAAAAAACTTGCACAATTTCCTGCTCGATTTAGGAGCATTAGCCAATGTCATGTCTCTTGCTATATGCAAAGCTTTAGGAATAGTCCTGACCCCCTCCCAATGGAAGGTGAATTAGTTGGATAAAACATAAGTGAATATAGTTGGTGAAATCAATAGGATACCTATGCAAATTGCTGTTGATCTAAGGGTGCAGTAGGTCATCGACATTCAAGTTGCTAATATCCTGGACACATATGGCATAATCCTGGGAAGAGACTTCACTCAGGCGTTAAACGTGTATGCTGCAACCTAATTTTCTCACTTATGGCTACCATGGAAAGGGCTGCCAAACAAGATCCTCATTGACTAGGAGCCACACATGAAATTTATGATCACGGAGTACAACAACACAAATGAGGTGCTATTTTCTAAAACAGAACTAGGAAACTACTGTCCCATGGCATACTGAGAAGAACTAGAATTCCAAGAATGGGAAGTGTCTAAGGAGGTCCTCGTGTTATGTATTCCTCTTTCTAACTTAGCCTACTCACCTCAAAGCACATAGATGTTGGTTGAATCAGACGATGAAGAATCCTATGAGGATGACAACCTGGCTTTGTTGGATGGATTCCAGGATTTCATGGAGAAATGCATCCAAGATCAGCTCAACCTAGGAGCAAGAATGGACTTTCAAGAGCTCTGATTACCTAGTTGGTGTTAGGTACATAATGTTGCTCACTCAAAATTTGAATGTTTCCTATGCCAAACAATAGTTGAGCACATTAGTGGACAAGTCACCCTAAAAGGGGAATCCCAAACAAAACTGTTGAACCAAAGCTACATTGAATTTGTGCCTTCACCCAAAGATGCTGAAGTAAGTGTCCAACCAAGAGAAGAAATGTGCTCTATTGACTCTAAGGCCTAAGGTCCCTCTAAGTTTTTGACATTGCGCTTCAATGGGTCCAAGTCCAAACAAGGAGTAGGAGTTGGATTTGAGCTTATCAGCCCCATAGATAAGACATACTTCTTTACTCATAGATTCCAATTTTATTGCTAAAACAATGTTCAGAGTATGAAGCATTAATCCATGGTCTCTTGATGGCTCTAAGGAAGAAAGTTAAAATGCTGCAAGTCTTTAAAGGAAAGCTAAGGTGCGGAAACAACTCTCCTAACGTCAAAACCTCAGGGAAGAATGCAAGGTGCTTTTAAATTTTCAATTACCAGTCCAATTAAGATACACTTCTAAGAAATAATAGAAACAAAGAATATAACATACACACATGAACACCAATTTACATGGGAAAACCATTACGGGAGAAAAACCCACCACACCAAGAAAACCCCCTTTGTATTACAGTAATGGAAATTACATACAAAGATAGACTTATCTTTCTTCATGTCAATTTACAATATCATAATCCTTGATCAACCTTGTACAAAACATTCAAGATTCAATGCTCTCAGAATCAAATTCATGATCACTCATCGAAAGCTATTCATCATCCAACCATTCATCCAATTGTTCATCGAACCTTGATCAAACATCCATCAAACTCAATATCATCTCCAATTACATAATATATCCATGTCGCCCCCTGCTTATCAAACTTCCTCACATAATGGCCAATAAATGTATCAACTTCCAATAGTTCCTATTTGCTTTTCCCGGATTAGTCGGAGGACTACCACGCAGGATAGCGTCATCACTGGCCGCTGTTCAAACCTTTATTTCGGTGATGCCTGCGAGACAATTTCAACCATGTCTCCCCTCGATGCCACAAGATTTGATCAATGATATCACCGACTCATCACTATCGATAAGAGTTACACCAGTTCACAAGCAAATTGCTTAGACTTCCTTGTCATCAAGACATCATACCGAGTATCCATCACATGTATCAAGTATTCAAGTGTGGACTATCAAGTATTCGATGAGACATCATACGATATCTAAGTCATTCCGTAAATATCCAACAGCAAGGCAGACTTTACCACTATCGCTGAAGCTCTTGTACTAAAGTCTCTAAAGTCACCTCAAGATCGCCGAATAAGAGTTATACGAAGACAACCCAACAAATACTGGTGAGACAAACACCCATCACCAAGAGTTCTTACCGAGCCACCATATGTTATCCCGATGACTCCAAGTGTAGCTATCGGCGAGACTTTCCATATTGACAAGACTTCATACCGAAGCATATCAGTTACTTCGATGACATAGTTGCCACAAGTCTCCCCAACCAACACATGGAACCAAACCATTGGCCAGAGATCTCCCCGAGTGGAGTGAGATAGAAATTAGCGATCATCATGTCACAATGATAGGTCCATTTGGAAAGACTGAAACAAGGTCTCAAATGACCAAACTTTTCGAATAAAGGTTCCAGTGCCGCTGGGTCGCAATGACAATATGGATGTCATTAATCGACTTGGCTCTTTTCAGAGGTTTCTCAGCCAGGGAGATTGGAGGAGACACATATTTCCAACACTTTGGTGAATTTAGATAGGTAGTAAACAAAAGTCGGTGTTATATTTCTTAAGCCATGACCAGATACTAAAGAAAATTATAGGCATAGGTCCGGGATCCTCATAGAAGGCTTTAGAAGCATTTAACATTCAGCTTTGATCCCTATTCAAGAATCATCATACCGTTGATGCCTTAGCCCAAGTCAAGTAGTACCCTTCCAATGTGATGACAATCATATCTTGGATTTCATCACCAGCTCCGATGTGTTTGTGACTCAAATAATTGATTAGGCAGAGCCTAAAGAGGCTGAATTAGAAATAGGAGTCATTAATCTCAAGACAAACACAATGCCATGAGGTATGGTTCAATTAGTGAATATTTGACTTAGATTAGATCAAGGATCGTGGATCGAAGAAACCAAGAAGGCTTCCATTGACAATCAATGAGATGCTCACAACTTAAAACAAACACAAAAATTAAGAATATGTTCATTAGCAAAGTGTGCACGCTAGAAGAAAAGAAAGGGATCATTGATGCCCTGCATAAATACCAGGACTTGGTTGCTTGGAGGTATGAATAATTAAAGACATATGAAACCTCGATCATTAACCACAACATCCCTCTCAAGCCAAATGTGAGACCATTTCGGCAGCATCAGTGCCATATTAATGCATTGCTAGAACCCATCATCTACAAGGAAGTCCAGAAGTTGTTGTTCGACAAAATCATATTCCTAGTTAGGCACTCCACATGGGTGGAAAACTTGGTCCCAATTAGGAAGAAAAATGGAGAAATTAGATTATGTGTGGACTTTCGCAATTTGAACAGAGCCTCAGAAAAGGACAACTATCTAGTGCCCTCATTGGAAGAAGTGCTGAAAGTAGTTAATGGATCTCAAATGATTTATTTCTTGGATGTACACTCTGGCTACAATCAAGTGATGGTCCAATATGAAGACAGGCATAAGACAACATTCACCACAAAATGGGGAACCTTCACATACAAAAGAATGTCGTTTGGAATAATCAACGCGGGTGCAACCTTTCAACACGCCATGGATATTTATTTCAAAGATCTGATTGGAAAATCCATCATCATTTACATGGATGATCTTACTGTGTTCTCAAAGAAAAGAGGAGATCATGTCTTTGACTTATGTAAGGTCCTCCAGAAGTGCAGAGAATTCAAAATATCCTTAAATCCAAAGAAATATTTCTTTGGGGTTACAGAAGGAAAGCTGCTTGGGCATGTGATCTCAAAAAGAGGAATTTCAATAGACTCCGAATGCATCCAAGCCATTTTGAGGATTCAAATTCTAGGCAGTAAGAAGGAGCTGAAATCTTTCTTCGAAAAGATAAATTTTGTCAGAAAGTTCATCACTGAATTTGCTAAAATTGTCAAGCTATTGAATGCTATGCTGAAGCACGATGCCAAAGTTGAATGGACTCTGAAAGCCAAGAAGACTTTCAAAGAAATCAAGAAATCAATTACTGACACACCAGTGCTAGTTAGTCCATATTACCTAAAGCTATTCTACATCTATTCATTTGCTTTAGACCACTCTTGTGCCAGCATATTGACCCAGAAAGATGATGAATAGAGCAAACACCCAAGTGATTTCATGAGTGCTCCACTGAAGGATGTTGAACTAAGGCACCACAACGTTGAAAAGCAAGCATATTCCTTGGTCAGAGGAGTCAAGAAATTTTGGCACTACATTTTGTGCAATAAGGTGTTTACAATTGTACCTAACCCAATAGTTAAGACTTTGCTAATGCAAAATGAACTGGGAGAAAGAAGAGCTAAATGGGTCACTTTGTTGTAGGAGTATGACATGAAGATTCAACCCGTGAAGTTGGTCCAAGGGTAGGAAATCACTCAAATGATAGTTGAAACACTAGCTGAAGTGGGACCCGAGCTCACCATGCAATAGTATCAACTAGAGGATGTTTCCTCGAGGGAGTGGTAAAACAACATCGTCTATTACTTGCTGAACAACAAGTGCCCATCTCGGTTGCAGGGAGTACAAAAACAAGATTTAAGGTTGAAGAGAAGCAATTATATGCTGGAAGGATCTATATTGTACAAATGCAACCATGAAGGAATCTATCTTAGGTGCCTTGGAAAAGAAGAAGCAGCCAGAGTACTGAAGGAATTTCATGATAAATTTGGCATTGGCCATGGATCCAGCCTTTTAACTACCCACCAAATTTTGTGAGCTAGGTACTGCTAGTCGATTATGTTTAAGGATGCTCACAACCATGTTAGGACTTGTCACATTTTCCAAGTTGCTTCTACTAGAGAAAGAAATGTTGCTGTCCCACTGCAACCTATCCTGGTGGTAAGACCATTTGCTCAATGGGGCCTCGACTTCATCGGTTTGGTAATCCCACCATCCTCTATAGGCCATGGGTACATTATAACCACATATAATTATTGTACTAGATGGACATAAGAAATAACATGTAGGAAATGTACTACTGAGGTGGTTGTGAATTTTATGGAAAGTTTTATTCTGAATCGTTTTGGCTACCCCTATGCCCTTGTGTGTGATAATGGCCCCACCTTTTCCTCACTTAAGTTTTCTAGTTGGGCCTTCGATTATGGGATCACACTAAAATTATCATCCAACTATTACCCTCAGGGAAATGGCCTAGCTGAATCAACGAACAAAAATATGATAATTGTGATAAAAAAAGCTGCTTGACAAAAATCCCAAAGAATGGCATACCCAGCTACGTTTTTCTCTCTGGGCAGATCATACATGCCACAAGGCTTCCCTAGGTGATTCTCCATTCCATCTTGTTTATGGCTTGGAACTCATCTTTCCTATCTACCTAAAGATTCCCATCCTCTAGTTTCTCAACACATACTATGAGGAAGGAGATTGCTAAGAAGCCTGCTTAGCTGAGTTGTTGAACCTAGAAGAAGTCCACGATCACACAATTGAAATTTTTTCCAAACATTAGGGCATAGTTAAAAGATGGTTCAATCGTTGATCCAAAGTCAAGGCCTTTAGGATTACTGATTTGATCCTTTGTTGGGACAAGGGCCATGAAAAGAAAGGGGGACTTGACAAATTCGAAAAGCTCTAGCTTGGACCCTTTTAGATTTTAGAAATTTTAAGAGATAATGCCTTTTTCCTCAAGAAACCCATTGGAGAGGATGTCTCGTTGCCTGTCAATGAACATCACCTCAAAGATTATTTCCTTGCTTGAGCCTTTCAAGCTTGTCTTTGTATATAGTTGTATATAGGTTAGCTTAGGTTTCCCTTTTTGCTTTGCTGCTGTGCCTTTGCTTCATTTTTGCTCACTTTCCCTGTTGCTTTTGTTTTTGCTGAGGGTGTGTTCCTTTTTTATTGATGCAATGGCCATGCTTGGGATATTATACGACCTACTATGCTGCTTCACTCCTACTTGTTCTTTGGATAAATATTCATTCGTAACCATTGATTTCTGATTGCTTCCATGAAGTAGTTTCCCTATTTGAAATTTATTTTGACCTAGGACAAAACCCTTGGTTGAATCTTTTCACACTTATCCTAGATCATGCATGAAAATACACTTTAATTTTCTAAAGAGCTATACGATGGTTGTTAGGAGGTCTCAGCAAGAAAAAAATATCGAGTCTGCTCCAGTGACCACTGTGATTCTGAACGCACAATAAGCTTTAATGCTTACACAATTGAGCAAAAGAAAGAATACTAAAGGAAAATCTCATGAAATAAGAAACATAAAAGAAAAGAAAGAATTAAAAAAGAAACCGTGTGGGTGTGCAAGCAACTCTATTAAGGCTATGGACGCTTGACTGGCAGCGGATCAATGTCTAGGTTACTTTTGGGGTGAAATGACTTACGTAGCTTGCCTAGACCAATTAATGGCTATTTTTTATATTTTCAAGGAAATGGAAATGGATTCACCATGCACACAATGCTGAGATACTTCTGTGACTTGATTCAGCTAAGGATCCCGTTCTCCTTCGAGTTTCTTAGTTCACTCTTGGAAATTGGCTTCTAGTTTGCGAAACTAGAGATTCTAGGTCCTAAATAAACATTTACACTTAGAACGCTTGGGAGTGTTTTCCCATTAGTGTCACCATTTGTTGTGCTTAAAGTACACATGCCCCGTTCAGAACGGGGACCCTCTCTTTTCACCTTTGTTGGGTCACTTTTTTCCTTCGCCTCATTTTGTGTTCCCTTAATTTTGAGTTCCAAGTAGTAAAGGAGTCCCAAAGTCATCATATTTACTTCACCAAAATTCACCACCCAAGAAATCTCCAAGTCCTTGGCTTTTGTGGGGTTTCCCTGGCAAGGTTCCCTCAAATTTTCAAACCGGTGTCCTTCAGCCCCTATGGGTCCACCCATGCGGGTTTCCCTTTGCGCACACCTGCCTTCACTTTGTTGTTTCGTCGAAGGCCAACATGGGACGTCTTCCCACATGGTGGGTCCCGCATCCTCCGTGGCCGTAATCCTTCACCACCCATCCAACGACAACACCTGGGTTTTCGTTCGCCTTACAGGTCCCAATTTTCCCACCATCGCCCCTTTCAAAACCCACACCTAGCTACCTCACCGACTACCATACAAGCAATAAATATGGGTGATTAATGCATATTTTCCTATAAATAGGAGGAATGACTTGTCATTTTCAATGTCACAAGTCAGAATTTATCAGAGCCTAGACAACCGCCGCCTCCTCCGTGCCCACACAACCTCCTAGATGATTTCAAGCTTGGCCTTCATTCATTTCTTCAGGATTCCCAGGTGTGTTCGCCACCCTCAGTGTGAAACGTCTTTTCAAAATTAAGTTATCTAAAAATCACTAAAATCTTAGGGTAAAAAATTCCAAAATTCCTTAAGCGGCCAATTAACCTTGAAATTTCGCACCGACCCATCTAAAGAATTCCTCAAAAATATATTAAACTCGGCCTCTAAGGGCCATGCAAAACTTTACCCTCCCCGCTGCTGTTCTTTGCTAGAGCCTTGACGCCCTTGCAGCCTGGCCGCCTAAGATGAACTTCAATTGCATGAAACTTGAGCATTGTAACCCTGCAGGTATGCCCTTGCAGGCCACTTAATGTGGGCGACACCTCCCTTACCGCCATTATTGAATGGCTGCCTGCACTGACTTCTTACCTTGTGTGTTCCGTCGAGCATAACACCACCAAATGCCAAATTCAAGTCTCCTCCGACAAACTGTTAAATGTGGGCCAACGTCTGCTCTCCGCCATCATTTTGGATGCCTTTTACCAATGGTGAACCTCTTGCATCTATCTACCTTGCGGAGCCCGCACTTCCCAATACCGCCTCGAGCTCTTAGAATAAAATGATTCAGTCTTAACCCTTTATAGGATGAACCTTGCGGGGGTCCATCTGCAGACTGCCCCGCCCTCACCTCCATTCAAAAAAACTATGGGACCCGTCAGTCTGCCTTGCAGACTTCAACTTCTCTGTTTCCCCTCAGGCCCTTTAGCGCAAAATGTTTAAGTCTATAGGAATTGCAGATGCTTCTCTATGGGCTACCACCTATGGCCTGCTGTCATATGGTTTCCATTCATAAACGACTGTGTCTTCCCTTCCACCCACCTTGCGCAACCCGATCACTCCATCATTGTTCAAGTCCCTTTCAGTGAAATAGCCAATGTCAAGGCCTCTCACGGACCCGCTGGTGTAGCCTGCCTCTTGTGGGCTTTCATGTCTTTACCGCCATCCCCAAATGGTCATCTCATAGCAGCCTTTCATCGGTCCTTGCCTGAAGACTTCCAAATGACTTAACCTTTCCCAGGCCATCCAAGCCACCTACAGACCCTGCATTGTAGGATTCTCCTTGTGGACCTCTATGTTGTGACTACCGTTTCTCAATGATAAAGCTCTAAAAATCTACAGTCCCTCTGCATCCGCAACCCTTGCACCTACATGAACAAAATGACTAATTGAATGACTTTAGAGACCTCATGGATGATTTCCCTACATGCCTAAATTCCTTGGGTCTTGGATCGGCCTCCAAACTCCAAATGAAAAACTTTGGGTGCAGGTGGCCGTTTGCGGGCCGCCGTGCCCCCAACACCATTCCATTCCTAACTCTTCCTGACAACTTCCAGCCTAGGGAAACTCGCATCCCTTGGCCCACATTATTGGATTTGACCCAAACAAGCATCCAATGATGAACATTGTTAGATTTTTATCATATTTTGAGGATAAATTGCTGGATTTGACTCTTGTTTTGCGATATTTCACTAACGCTTCCCTAATTTTTATATGAATATTCTTACGAAATCTTTGCTTGCTAGATTTATGGAATCTGCTATGGGTACATTAGAGTTGTCTACAGAGAAGGAGAAAGGAAATAAAACTACCAAAACGCCAAGGGGAAAAGAGGAGAAAGACTAGATGAAGTATCAGTTTAGGGTGGAAATCACCTCCAAGGTTACCTCTATGTGGGATTCAATATCAGACACCAACCCAAGGCATGTAGATATAGATGAATTCAGATAGAGAATCATGAGTAACCCCATCACTGAGAATGCATGGAAGATCCGAAAGAGTGGCCTAGCCAAGGAAACTGACTTCCCTTTTGCGCTTGTAGCTCCAGAACTTGTAATGGCATGTAGAGAGTTCTATCATAATGGCAACAAAAAAATTATAGATGATGAGGGTAGGGTGTTGGCAGACCTGTTTGCCTGATCCACAGGTGAAATTTTTTATATCCTGACATTCGAACCCATGGAGGAAACAAAGAACATATACATTGAGAACATGTGGAAGGAAAACCCCTTGGCATGCAAATATCTAATCAGTAGATCTGCTAAGGTGCCACAAGAGATTTTCAGGAGCGACTTCCATGAAGAGTACCATGATCTAGTCACTCTATTAAGTAGAGTAATGGGCCTCCCTGGTGCTGCCTTATTTCAAGAATGGATGTTTTATTTCATTGAGGAAATAATTCATGGAAAAGTAAAGAACTCCATTGGGCCAAGATTATCAGCGACACCATGCATGCACAGTTTATGGCCGTAAAGAAGACATCCTAATTTTACATGACCTCCTACCTGGTATACCTACTAGTGGAGGAATTCCCAAACAAAGGCCTCTTCATTGCATGAAATCCAAATCCAGGAAGTAGGGAGCTCAAAGTGTATGACCGTTACCCACAATTGTAGTACAGGAACTTCAAAAGAGAATATCAAAGGGCGAATGATGCTTTCATAGGGAATATTATTAGACTCCTTGGAGGAGATTTTTAGAGAAGAGTTTCACATAGTGCTTTGGCATTCATTCAAAGGTTCGGGTTCCTGTTCATTCCTAGTTCCCAAAATTTACATACATCAGAACATAGGGTTTCTTTGAAAGACCCTACAAGCTGCCTTGGTACCCTAACGACTGAATGATTATATTGGAAGTCTCCCGACAGTTGCAAAATGCTCAGAATCTGCTAAGTGACAAACACCAGGCATCAATTCCCTATCCCCTCAATTTCGGGCAAGGAATGTACGCTATCCCTATGACCCAATGTGTGGAATACTCAAAAAAGGAGATAGTGGAGTATCATTTGGAACTCCACACAACCCAACCTAGGATGGACACCTATGGAAAATTGAATAAGTTTTCGAAAGATAGTATGCCCACTTTCCTCACACAGAAGATTTCTAGGACAATTGCAAAGATGACAAGGAGGTGAGAATGAGGCATTACATGCGAATGATGACCCAATTCGTGTAGTGAATCAACCTGTTCCCAGTGCCTGATCAAATTGTAGAAGAGGAGGACACCATCCTTAATGAGAGATTCGATGCTATGTCTAAGATTCCATTGCCACTGATAGATTGGGATGAAGAAGAGGTCAACAACCTCGATATTGTAACAAGGCCCATTGAGAATAGAACTAAGCAATGGGTGGATCCTTAAGTTTCCCAACTTAAGGCATAGGGTTCCATGTTGACATACAGTGAGCTCATAGATGAGATTGAAAGTGAAACAAATGGCGGGATGACTACTACCCCAACAGAAGAAAGTCCTAGATCCCCTCCAGTAACCAGATCAAGAAAGAGAAAGGATGTGTCTGAGCATCAGCCCAAACACAAAGTCTATACATAGAAGGCCTCAGAGGGAGAATCCTCAAAGAAAGCCAAGAAATCAAGAGGATTTAGTGAAATGCCAACTATTAAGGAAAACCCACAACATAAAGGAGAAGAAGAGGTCGAGTGACCACAATCACCACCTGCTACCTCTACTCCCACCATTACTACTGCCGTCACCACTCCTCCACCTCCTGCATCTTAGGCATTCCCTGATTTCTCTCCGCGTGCTATGAACATTTCTATTCACCTCATGTCCACTTCGCCAATGAACTTGATTATGGTATTGGATTCCTCTTCGACCATGACATCCCCATTGTCATCTGCCTCGCTGCCCCCTCCATTACCCACTCTTTCTACCATGACATCTTTAGTTGCCACAACTACTATGCCTCCTCTCACCTTTCCTGAGGAATTTTCCAAGTATATGCAAGGAATACCAACCGATATTTTTGGGGTAAAAATGAACCCCACCATCCAAGTAGTGATGTCCCAAATTGCTATTGGCCTTCCTGTTCATCCACCACCCATAGAGCCACCAAAAATGGAGGCTACTATGTAGATATCAAAAGAAATGGAGAAGTGATAGAGGGAGGATACCAAGGGAGTAATGGAGGAGCCAAAGGATTCATTTAAGGATGATTATTTTGAACATCCAGAGGGTTGAGTGGACATAAGTTTGGATAAGGTGGAGACTGATGAGGAAAGTCACAATCTTCGAAGGAGGATACTAAAGCCCTCAATGCCAAGTACATAATAGAGACCTCAGACCAAGAACTTGAAGAGGAGTTGTCTCAATAGCTCAAGGATATAGGAGAAGAGGTGGAGTCCGAAAGATAGCCTCTTGAAGAGAAGGAGGACACTGAAGTCAACATGGAGGCATTCGAGGAGCCTCCACTGGTTGGGAAAGACAAAGGCCCTGCTCAAGAATAAGAGGTACCGCCTACAAAAGAGAAGGAGAGAAAAGAGAAGAGAAGGAAGAAGATGCTCCAAAGAAGAGCCCTGAGCCAGAAAACCATGTGGAGCTCGAGCAGGAAGTAGAAAGAGTGCCTCAAAAATAAAGTGTCATTGAGAAAAACGTAGCCATCACTAAGTTAGATATGGAAAAGACCATACACATTGAAGACTCAAATGAAGAAGAAGAAAGAACCGAATGAGAAGCCTTAGGCCATGAAGAGAAATGGCCCAACCTGAGTAGAGAGAGGAAGGTGATCATGAATCACCAAAAATAGAAACTCAGATGCCCAATTGGCTTGAGAAGCAGTTGAAAAATAAGACCTTGACCCTCATCAATCCCAAGACTAGACTCGAGGCTATATTTGCAAGAGCACAAACAAAGACGAAGAAACAAAAGAAGCCAAGGGTCCATTCCCAAATCACAGAAGACACATCAGGATCAAGAACATTGCAGATAGCCACCCTAGTGATAGACAAAGGAGAAGGGGTTAGCTATAATATTTCTACCATCAACTTGGGAACTGCAACATGAGAGTTGAAAATTGATGAATTCCAGGGATCAATGGCCACAATAATGCAACAAATGAACAAGGATCAGTCCTCTACGGAGGAATTGAAGGCACAAGTGGTGGATCTCAATGCCTATATTCAGTAGTGGACTTCCCTAGAGGAAGAGGCTCCAACTATGTCTTCCATGCCCTCGCTTATCTTCCAAGATGAGCTTACCAAGATGGAGAAAATGAAGAATTTGACCAAGGATACTATAGATTGGTTCCGACAAGTACTTTATAATGGTGACATGGGCATAGGCCATGGTGTCCAAATGGCTAACAAATTTTGAGATGTGCAAAAATAGTTGGAGAGAACATAAAAGATCTGTCACCGATTCACTGAGCTATATAGGATCACCTATCCTAAGCTCAAGGCCATTATCAAGATGCCTAAGAAGACATGGGAGAAGGAGCTGACCCTTGTGAAGGACGATCATTGGCTGGTAGAAACATGGAAAATGGGCCTAGATCATAGGAGGGAAATCTTGGAGAGAGTGTTGCATGAAGTTGAGCTTGACCTCGAATGGGTCAAAGAGCACAGAACATACAGTGATGAGTAGCTGAAGCTGATGATGGTTTACGATATGCCCATTGTGTCCAGAGCTAGATCCAAAGAAGATTAGGCCACACTTCCATAAGAAGATGGAGCAAGGGGAAACAAACTCACTAATGTCATACTTCATGGACTTTGCTACAAGAGCATTCATCTAGTCTAAACAGGTAATTAAGGCCACACCAAAGTGCATAAAGAACTAGGAAAAAATCATTGGAAAATCTAAGAAGCTGACCTTCCAAGTTCTTCAATCTGATATCATGGAGTGGGGAAAGCTTCAGGAACTGATTGGAAAATTTGTGGAGTATGCAACTCTTTAGAAAAATGAAGGAAAACCAGTGATAGATGATGAGTTCTTGACAGTATAAGCTAAGAAAAGAAGGCAGTCACTAGAAGACAAAACTGCTATAGTGTCGGGGCCACTATAGGACAAAATAGGGAAAAGGAAAAAAATGTATTTTATATTAGTATATTTTGGGGTAGGTGAAACCTTAATGTAAAATGAATCTTTGCCACACAATGAAAGTAAATCCTGGCCATTCATTTCACTTTTGAAAAACTATAAATAAGGGGTCTCCTCTCATTTTAAAAGAGAGAGTTGAGTTGTTATAAAGACATGCTACAAAATTTTTAATAGAATTTCATTGATTTTGGTGGATTCTTGTGTTTCTCTCATGTTGCATGATCCATCTTCTCACATTTGATAGATTTAGATAGATTTAGTTTGCTATTCTAAGCACTTTTAAGTAGTTTTAGTAGCTTAGTTCATGCTTTCCATTGATATTGAAGAATGCTATGGTGTTGATTCTTTCCATGCTCATGCTTTTTGTTGTTTGTTGATGATGAACAAAAATGTAAAGCTAGTCTAAATATTAATTCATTGTTGCACATAAAATTAATCTTTTATTTATGCTTTATGGTGGATAAATAGCTGAAAAATCTGCAGACCTTAGAAGATAAAACTAGTTTCATGAGACTGTATGTTGTTGGTTAAGCAAGACTTAGTTATGGGAAGGCTATTTACTGTAGCATCCTCCATTGTCATTGTTCATCAGTAGTTGTAGGTCTAGGAACTCTTACCTCCTTTTCCCTTTTGATATTTCTTTGAAATAGTAGTTAAGGAAAAGTTCCAACATTATTGTAAAGCCAAATTTGATGTTGAACATAGAGTTTTAGGCTGCTGTTTTGAACTTACAAAAATTACTCATCACTTCTAGAATCTCATAAACTCCATTTGAGGATCCAATCTCCTTCCAACTTAGCAATTTTCCATGCCCCTTGTGACTACCAACAAATCACATCAATCCACTGAGTTGTTTTTGCAAGTCATGACCTGACACCCGAGAGACCTTGGGGTAATTTTTTGCAACTTGCTTGTAGGAAGTTTCCTTTCAAGAGAGGTAGCGCACTTGTGTGATGCCTGTGTTGAGAAGTGAAAAAACACCCATCAACAAAACCTTATATAAATAAATTGGAAAGAACAATGAGGAAATTGGAGGTCAGTCAAAAGTTTCTTAGTTAAATTTCCTAAAGGATGAAAAAATTGTTATGCTGATTTAGTATTATTAGACATTACTATGAACATGATGTTTTATATGAAATTTAATTTCAAGGATAACCAAATTGGTTATAGGGATGGAGCCATATTGGATATGAAAACAAAGAGTCTAAAACCCATTATGAGGAAGTAAAATTTAAATCAAGTTTAATTTTGGATTATTATGTTTATTGGTAGAGCTTTAGATTGAGACCAAATGTGTTCAGTCGATGACATGGTGTCATCAAACTTGTCTAGTTATGTATGAATTAGGAAAGTAATTTACTAAAAGAAAGAACTTGTGTAGTTAGTTGGAGAAGTAATAGGCAACCTATTGTTTCTCTTTTAACTAATAAGATGAGTATATGGTAGGTAATAATGCTTGTAAGAAGGAAATGTGGATTCAAATATTGTGTTCAGCTGTTGGCCTAAAACATGATGTAGTATGGATTGGCTATGATAGTCAAAGTAAAATAAACTTGTTCAAGAACCCTACACTTCACACATGGAGAATGTACATTGATGTGTAATATCCGTTTTAAGAGATATGAGGGAGAAAAATAATTTTTTGATCAATAAGGTAGGCACTATAAAGAATGTTGTAGATTGTTTAACTAGCCTATGAGAAAAAATAAGTTTTCATGGTACATGAAAGCTATGGGTTTTTCCATCTAACTTGTAATCTCATGGTAATTGCAATATTAATATCTTTTGCAATATATGCAACAAGTGAGAGAGTTTTGGAAAGGTGGTGTACACATTACATAATATGGAACATTGATTAGGTGTGTTGAAATCCAAAATTAGAGTGGTTTCCAATTTAGCTACTTGCCCATATAAATAAATACTCTATGAGTTCTTTAATCATTCAAAAAATCATCTTTAAAAATATTGAAGTTGGAGATATTTGAAAGTATTTAAGTTGGAGAAAAACACCATATTATTTAGGTTTTTTAAAGATTGAATTATAGGACTATATTGTTGAATTGTTTTTTGAATTGAAAATTTAAGATCTAATATGAGTTCATCTTTGGAAGTGTATTGTAATCTTTATATTATTGTTAATAAATTTATGCTCTCTTCTTCCTAAATGTGGAATTTCTTAAGGTATATTTTGTTTTCTATTATTCTTTTATCCTTTATTCCTCTCTAAGTATTATTACTCCACTGAAATTTCTCGTAGATTTAGATTAGTTGTATTACTTTCCTTGTAGAATTAAGTAGGAAATTATTTTATCTTGTTGAATTATTTTATTTTTCCTATTTATATTTTCTTTGTTACAAATGATGGAATGGGACAAGAGTAGAGACTCAAGTACCTAAAAAAATTTGTTGCACAAAAATGAGTAATATTTTAGCTTATTTCAACTCATCATTAGATTATGACATATGGTATAAAACTATGAAAACCTTGTACATATATGAACATTAATAAAAAATATTCAATTTCAAGATGTGTTTGTTAAAAAAGTGGAATTAGTAGTAAAATTGGATGGTGAAAAGTTAGTACTTTATGTGGAAAAATCTTAATCTCAAATAAAAAAGACCAAATATCTTATGGAGATACTGAATGAATGAGCTATATTAATATAATAATCTACCATAACTTATTAATCTAAATTACGACTCTAGGAAAATTCACCGCTAGTAATTCACCTACGGAAAACTCACTGTCAACAATTCACCATGGGGAAATTCATCACACCAACAATTCACCACCACGGAAAATTAACCACCAAAAATTCATGCAATTAATTTTTTGCCCGATGAATTGTCATGGGGGTGAATTTTCCTGCATGAATTTTTGGGGGTGAATTTTCCATCGGTAAAGTGTTGGCGGTAAATTTTCCATTGGTAAATTGCTCGCGATGAATTTTCCGCATGCCCTAAATTACAAGATGATGGATACAAATTATTAAAACTTCCCTCTTTTCTTATTTTATAATTTTAAAGTTATTCATTTCTTCTAAAATGTTTATTATTTTAATTAAGACTTAATTACCCACTATATTCATGGTTGGGAAAATGCCATTCTTAAAAGAATATAATTGTGTAAATTTGTGAGTAGCATTTGTAGTTTAATGAAAATCTAGCCATATCAAAGAATTGGGCTTTTATTGATATACATGCTTTAGTGAATATAGAAGAATATGGAGTAAATCTTTTTGTTTGTACATTCAGTATGGTGGCTATAGTATATGTATCACGTCACATTACAATCTTTTGAAGATATCAATCACTTTAAGTTTTTTAAATTGAATATTAGTTTCTATCATGGAATTATAGCCAAGGCTAAGTTTGTAACTAGTGATTAATGTTTTCAATTTCAATCAATCAAAATTGATTATTTTCTTTTCATATATTATGTTTAACTTTTTAAAAGTAAAATGCATTTTTTTAAACATTTCTAATTTTCAAAATTATTTCTCTTGAATGTCATTGGTTAAAAAAATTTAGGCGATGAGGGCGGATTATATGGAATTGAACATAACATTTGTCTTTTACAATTTTATTGACTTTTTTTGAGGCATTTTTTTGCCACTTTTCAATTAATATGTGCACATCTGGAAGTGAAAGGATTATGACAAAGTTAAAATTATAAATTTTTAAATTTTAATAATTACAAAATCATTCATAAATATATTTCTATATAAGATGCGACAATAAAGATGGTTTTGTTGCCATTGCCACAACCGTCTTCCTTAAACTGTTCTTCTTGAGAAAACATTAGTATTATTAAAATTGTGTTGCTTATCTGCAATAATCATGGGTAGCGCAACTCACTTGATTGCATGATTATCCTAGTAGCAATTTTATGTGACAGGAAATTTTCAAAATCAGTTTCAAATCAATTTATCCTTACAATAATCATAAATTCTCATTCTTTTTTATAACGTGATTATTTTTTTGTTCTGATAAATATATAAATTATTTTTCTTAAGTTTGAAATCTTCTAGCTCTGTAAATGCATTTGGTATAGTTGAAACAAAAAATGAAGTTGCTATCCAATGTGACCATGTTGCATTTTTTTCTACAGCTAGGTGGACCATTATCTTTGCATCTATCTCTCCTTGGAGCAAAGCTTGAAACTAAAATGTTGTTGCCTTGTGAATTGCAAGATTTAGGTTTTTCTTTGCAATCAAGTGCAATTTTTGGAGTTGAACCCATAGAGCTTTTCTTAAGAAACATTAAACCCATCCTCATAATTTTTTTGAGACAATATCTTTTTTAGTTTTTCCTATTACACTTTGTGATTGTGAGAAAGAGGTGCAGATCACTATAGCTACTAACTCTGACATATTTGAGTTGAAACAGTTTTCCTGTGTAGTTTCATTTCCATCCATAGATTGTGGTTTGAAAGAATCTTAACATAAATTATGTTCTAACCTTGATTTTTTCACGTCATGAATGGGCACGATAAGGCATTTGAAGGAGGTTGGATATGGGAAGAATGATAGTTCTTGATGGGAAGAAAAAATAGAGGGAGCCATATGTCCTAGATAAGGCATTTGAAGAAGAAGGCTGGAAACGAGAAGAATTGTAGTTGTTGATCGGGAAGAAAAAATATAGGAATTTGCATTTGAAGTAGTGGACGAAATAACTACTTAGAATAAAAAATTCTTCTCTCTTCCACCGTTGTTAGTTCTTGCCAGGGAACTAGAGGCACCACCTGTTCTTAACTAGTGATTAAACATTTTATTTGCAGCCAACCAAAATTCATTAGTACTTTTTTATACATTATATTTTAATTTTCTTAATATAAAATGCAAGATTTTTAACTTTTCAAATTTCAAAAATGATTTTTCTTCAATTTTATTGGCTACAAAACTTTGAGCAATAAGGGTGGATTTCTAGGGAGCATAAACTTTTGATCACAACCTTTCAAGGTTTTTCTGCCACAATGACCATAATCAAAAAAATATTCAACTAATTTTTAGGAAATTTTTTAAAAACTCTTCAAAATTTATTTACTTGTTATATTTTTCATTCTATTAAATTCAAATATATAAAATAATCTAATAAAAAATTCAAATAAATAATATATTTTTAATATATTATATTATTAATTTAACAACATATTATAATATATATATATATATACTATATAATACATATGTAACATATATAATATCTAATATATAATTTTAACATCATATTATAATATTATAATATATATACAATATATATGTAACATATATACCATTTAAAATATAATTTAATATATTAGATAATAATGTTATAATTTTATATTTTAATTTTAAATTATGTAATATAGTCTTTTTAATAATTTAATATATATTTAATATATTATATTATTAAATATTTTTAATATATATTATACTAGATTATATATTAAATTAAATTACATCTAATATATTAAATTAATCTTGTTGATTATATCTTTTAACTAATCAAAAACAAAACAAACATATTTTGTCTAATTTTTCTTTTTAATGTTAAAAGAGCAAAATGTTTATTTTTAATAATAAAAAAATACAAAATATGGCTGATCTCAATTGCTATTAGATAAAAAATTCAACATCTCAATTTGGAGGAAATAATTTATCATTTCATTACAAAGTATAAGAAAAGTTACAATGGCTCAACATTTTCGATTTATAAAATATATTAAATTTTATATTATTTCAATAATGAATAAATTTAATGGTATGAAAGATAAATTTATATTATGATTGTTTTAATTAGATAGTGATAAAGTATTTTTTCTATTTTAAAATTTGATACAAAGTTGTATTTTTTTTAATAATATATAAATAAAAATGAATCTAATGATATATTAGTTTGATTATCATTAGATAATCAATAAAAAGTAATGGAGTGGATAGATAATAAATAATTAGTATAGATATATTAGATATTAAATATATCTTATTTGGAAGAATCTATATAATTTATCTCACACAATTAAGATAGATATTTCACTATAGATACATATCATGTATCTTTCAAATAAATGTATTTTAAGAAATATATGTTAATCATGAACACTAATAATACTACTATAGATATCTTAAATAGTCTATTTAGAAAATATTTAGATATATTAATCTCCACTTAAGAGTTATTTTATTTTATGACATAATTATTTTATTTATTACATGCATACATAGACACATTTTAATTTTATCTAAGAATTATTTTCATCTATCTAAACTACTAAATAAATAAATAGTTTCATCAATACATAAATATGTAAGTTGAAAGATAAAGAAAAGACAAACACTATTTACATTTACTCAAGAATTAGTTTTATTTATTTTGTAACAATTTTTTAATGTTATATAGTAATAAAATAAATAATACAACATATGCAAACAATTATAAAAATTTAATTTCATCTTTTTTTGCTAGATTTTTTTTTCACTTAATACGACATCTTAATTATTAAATGACATCCTTATTATGTTTATTATTAAATATTAATTATTTAATGTGTAAATGACTATAGGTGTTTTATGCATAGTTGTGAAGTGAGAGCCAATTTTGTTATAATACAGTTCTCAAAATATTAGTCAATAAACTAAACACTTGTTGACAAATAAAAAAGTGTGTGTAACTATATAGCTATTGTATATGATAGCTGACCTATATTATATATGAGTAGAACTTTAAAAATATGCATGTTTATTATCTTTTTGTTTTAAAATTTTAAAATTCTTTATTATAAAGTAGCCTAAGTGTGTGAACAAAAGCTATTAAGGAGTCACATACACAATTAATAAAAACTAAAACACACCAAACATATAAAAATAATAAAAACTAAAATACAACTAACATATATATTTCGAAAAAAAATACATCCCACAAAAGTCAAATATAAATAGCGTTAGTTAATAGATTATTCACTATTTGAAATTTTCAACTTTTTTTTCTATTGTTCAATCATATAAATAATCACTAACCAGTTCAGTTGGGTAAATTATTTCTATATGGAATAATTTACCTCTAAATTTTATTTTATGAGGTACAACTCCCTTGTTTGATAAGAGAATAGAAATAATTTACCTCTGAATTTTATGAGGTACACAACTCCCTTGTTTATGTGTTCTTTTCCGAGTTTTAAAAAACTTTAACATGGGTGTATGCTTTTTAACTAGAAAGCAAGAAAGGTAGAAATAATAGGAGCAACACAAATCAATAAAATTTTACCAATGAATCTTTTATTGAACAAAATGTAATTTGTAAGAAAAAAATCAAAACATAGACTAATTTCATTCCACAAAGCATAAAATAATAAACTTATCAACCAAAAATAATTCTAAACTCGAGAAGATTAGATACTATAAATGGTTTTCACATTCACACAAAAATGCAATAACCAACAAAATAAAGCACAATGCATAGACTGTAACATGGATTTCATTTCATTCATTTATCCAAAACTGTAAGCTCAGAAATATACAACCTCCTCTTCCTGTTTGAATTACTTTCTATCTATTTCCCTTTTTCAAAAATTTCTCATAAGAAGTTCTTTCAGTAATATCATAGTTTTTATACATTTACAAGAGTAGCTGCTTCTTGAAAGTAACTGGAAAGAAGAAGTTAAGAGCCCCTTAAAAAATTCTTGAGACCTTAAGTTATTTAGAAAAAAACCATAAAAAACATGAGGCAATATTGGGCTTGGGTGGTGCACTATCAACATCCCTTTCTTGTGATGATTGAGTAGATTGTGTGGCAATTTTGGCTTTGTATGTTTAAAAATATTTTATCACCAGAGGCATCTCGCTATGTTGAGGAATAATTATATTTTTAGTTCTCAATTTCCACAAAGCTTTATTTCCTCAATACCAAATCTACCTTACGAGAGAATGTCATTGCATGCCCAAGGAATTGAGATAAAGATAAGTCAATATTACTTAATCTTCTCATGCTCTCCACATTAAAAGATTATTTGTTGAAAAGGTTCTCAATCAATTCCTTGAAATTTATTTTTCATGTTTCTACATTCTCATCTTGAGAATCATCTTTTCTTCGAAGGCTAATGCCTATGCTTGAAAGATCCTTGAATTTCAATCTTCATCTGATTACATTCCTTGAGAAATTTTCTTTGCTCGAATATGTTTTGTTTCAAAAACAAGAGTTTACATTCAATACATTCCTTCCACATAAAATATCTTTCATATTCAATGTTTGGAAAATATTCTTAGCTATTAGTTTATTTGAACTCAGACTAATTATTTCCTTGAGATCACTGTCAGTCTTCAACCAAATAGATTCTTCATGTTTGGTGGCAAAAATTTCATTATCAATCTCTTTCTTCAATACCTCAATATCCTCACATATTTTCTTCATGTTTGTGACAACCTTTGTTCCCCTTACCAACATATCCTCAAGGTCCAATATTTTGTGACATTCCCATATAAGACTTGTAAACATGAATCTTATCAATCATTTCTTTTCCACTTTAAAGAAAGAAAGGATCAAAATCTACTTCAATTTGGCCAATGGGTTGAGTAGAAAGATCAACAAGATATCTTAAATAATTGGTTAAAGCATTAAACTATTGTTTTAATTGGTCTTTTCTCTAGTTGTCTTTTTCTATCATTTCTACAAGCCTAGCAGTTGACACCTAAAAATTGTGGACATCTCAATCTCTTGTAGAGGGTCCTAGATTAATCCTAGTGATACTGAAATCACTTGCAATCATTTGACTAGCCTCTTTTTGAGTAGAGAGATGAGCAACCTCAACATACATATTTCCCTAGGAGGGATCATTCAACAATCGGGATGCAGTTTTAGGTTTTTGACATGTGGCATTCTTTGGATTAATTGAGACACAATATCCTTATTGGGTAGACTCAAGTTAGCCACCTTTTTTTTCTTAGTTAAATATTGTTCTAACCATGAGACAAATGAAGGTGTGGGGACATTACTAGTTCTTGGAAAATAAAATTGAAGTGACCTTTTGAGAGGAGATGTATCAGAGACCTCACAAGCATTTTCCAAATTCCTACTTCCTAAAGGATTCTCATCATCTCCACTACCTCCAGAGGTAGTCTACTATGTTGTGTATGACATTTTTTGAAGTGATGAAGATATCCTCTAACTAATCTATGATTTCTTTGTAGCTTCCTTAGCTTTCCGAGGGGCAGGATTTTTCATTTTAGCCTTATTTTTCATTACCAATTCCTTTATTCACCTAAGTACTATTTCCATCTTAGCCTCGATGGTTTATATTTCCTTAAAAATCCAATATATTGATAGGATGGGTTGGATTTGTATGCGGTCTATGAAGATGCGATCTTTGATACCCTGGATATCACAATTTAATCTGAAAGTTACAATCTACCTTAGTGACAACCTCATCCATCCTCTTCTCCTTACTTCATATTCGTTTGCACAATCTACCTTATATTCTTCCAAATTTAGAATGTGAGGTTCAAATGAGAACTTATAATTATTTTTGAATGAATTTTTGACAACTTTTCTCAAGGTTGTGGAAACCTTATTGAATTTTGACAAAGGTTTCAAAACCTCTAGAAAGTTCCAAAATTAAACTTCAATGCCTTCGATCTTTCCAAACTTTTATGAGAGCTCATGGTGGACCCAAAGTATCAAAATTTTTTGACTCTGGACTTGGTTGTGGAAACCGTGTAGGGTCTTGATGATGGTTGTGAAACCATAGAAGCCAAAGTAAAATAACTCACCATCCCAAGGATGCAACAACCCTTTGGAGTTTAATGAGGTTTCTATAACCTTTCAGATTCTAACAAAGGTTTCAAAACCTTAAATAAGTTCCTAAATGCTTCTTTATTGTCTTCAATTTCTCCACTTTTGATTGAATGGGTCAACTTTCCCTACTTGTGTTGGCTTTAGACTAGGTTAGGAAAACATTATCGAAACCCAATGAGGTTCTGAAAACCTCATCGAAAGCTAATGATATTATTATAACTTAAGTGATGACCAACACATCAAAAATAATATGAACCTTTAACAAGTTGTTGGGATAACACATGCTTAGCGAAATATTGTAAAAAATCGACAAGGTTCTAAGAACCTAATCGAAACTGAATGACCAATGATGAGCTTCTCCAAATTTTAGCAAGGATCGAAAGGAATTGATGAAAACTAAGGTAACAATTTGTTCTAACTGGGGAAAAATACTATAAAGGATGCTAAATAACCCAGA
Source organism: Sequoia sempervirens (assembly GCA_007258455.2). Lineage (NCBI taxonomy): Eukaryota > Viridiplantae > Streptophyta > Pinopsida > Cupressales > Cupressaceae > Sequoia > Sequoia sempervirens. The sequence goes on along the minus strand of VDFB02333730.1, from coordinate 24,141 downwards.
ACATAAGATTTATGACTGTCCATGGGTAATAGAGTCACTAGTTGTGAAGTATAAGAAAACACATGATGAACAAAAAATTAAAAGAATGAAGCAAACCAAAAGAGAACAAACCCAAAACACCTAACCTACTATTTACAAAGGGTGGAAGATGCACACTCCTATTCCCTTAATAGCACCTCCTACTCAGCTCTCTTCCGCTCTATTATGCAATCCTAACCTACTATTTATAGAGGAATCAACATAAATGCTCCCATTCCCTGAATAACGCCTCCTACTTATCTCTCTTCCACTCTATTGTGCAGTCCTCTCTACTTTCATTGGCATGAATTGTTCAATGTTTTTCCTTTTATCTCCTGCTCATGAGGTGTGACCTCACTTCTCTGCCACACCTCCAATCGTTGGAGCCCCCAAAAACTGTTAATTCATATTTTAATGATACCCCCTTATGCGCCATCTCATTTCTCCTTTTGTGGCGTGACTTCTTCCTCCTACCAGGCATGTTCCTTCCCCTTTCTACCTTCAAAATAGCCCTCTTTACTGCTTGAATCATCCTTTTTACCCCATCCTTCTTATTGCAATTTTAATTTATTTTTCTCATGAAATCATGCATTATTCAAAAATATTTCAAGATACGTCTATGTATTATTTTGAGGTCGATGCTTCTACCAACATCAGTCAGCCAATTAAAAGAAACTTTTAAAATATTTAATGTTATTCAAACACTATATCTGGAGACTTTGAAGATATATGATTGCATCTGTTGTATTGTCAAACATCACCTACTTTGTAATTTCCCGATATTGTTTATGGTATTACATGTCACCATCTGAAAAATTTCAAGATTACTATTAAATTGTTATAATATTAACACTATTGCTAAAACATAGCAAACACAACAAATAAAAACAAGACTATTCTTAAACATTTAGGTAGGAACTTCGCTACTCTACAACTCTTGTTATATATTGTGAGCACAACTAAAAATTTTAGTTTAGCAAGTATAGTAGATATTAAATTTTTTAATATGTTATTTCGTTTATTTATTAAAATATTTCATAGATCAAAGTTAAAGTGATCATAACTAAACTTTTCAGTTTAGTAGATATTAGATTTTCTAGTATGCATTGATTTTTTTATTGAAATATTAATTAGCTTTCTAATCAATATCCTACTATTCAAAGATAATGCTACAGAGAATAAAAAATATAAAAAATATTTTATTTTAGTCATAATTATTTAAAATTACTTTTTTAGTCATAATTATTTAAAATTATTTTATTTTAGTCATAATTTTTTTAAAATTATTATATTTTATCCATTTAAGAATAATTTTATTTCACTTCAAATTATTTAAGATCTATTTTAGGAATTATTATTATTTATTTACTTAAAAGTAATTTTATTTTATTTTAGAATTAACATTTTTATATAGATATCTTAAATACATTTACTTAAGGAAAATATTTTAATTATTGAAGAGTTATTTTATTTTATATTAAGAAAATATTTAATATATACATCACACATTATACATATAAATTTTATTGTGTATATATTGTTTAAAATTGTATTTGTGTTTCTTTAGGTTGGTTAATTACATGATTACTTAAATCTTGTTTTTGTTGGCCTTGCCATTGCACCAAAAGATCGACTTGCCAATGCTCGATCCACAGGAGGCTGTTAAACCATGTTACATACCCAAGTGCTGTGCTGTATAAGGAAGACCAATGGACACACCATCTTGCAACAATCCCCCCTAGCGCAAGCAAGGGGTTTGAACCTGTGACCTCCACTCTAATACCAATTGTTGGCCTTGTCATTACACCAAAAGATCAACCTGTTAATGCTCGATACAAGCTTCAAATAAGATCCATAGGAGGTGGTTAAGCCATGTCACAAACCCAAGTGTTGTGCTGGATAAGGAAGACCAAGGGAGACACCATCTTGCAACAATTTCTTCACACAATTTGTACCTATCAAATTTTCAACTATAAGTAACGAGTAAAAAAATATCAAATCAACAAATCAAAATCATTCAAACCATTACACTAGATCCCCTCTTGCCATTGTAGAATACCTCTTTGCATTAAATATATTATTTTGGCTATTTTAGTTTTTCAAAGGTCAAATTTGTAACTAGTGTTTAATATTATTTATTTGAGCCAATCAAAATTGATAATTTTATTTTCATTCATGATATTTGAATTTTTAAAATATGTGATATTTAAATTTTATAAATTTCAAAATCATTTTTGTTAAATATCATTGGCTAAAAAACTAAGGTGATGAGGATGACTTTTTACTTTTGGGGAAGTGAGCATAATCTTTTTGTTTTACAATTCAAATATTTTTTTAATGTATCTCACATATAATGCAAACATTACACTATTTTTTGTCCTTGAGCATATATTTTTTCACTTAATAAATATATATTTCATATGTTATTTGTGTTAAAGTATTTTATTCAATCTTTATTAAATACCATTTGTATATACTATTATATTTTTTAATAAATTTCATTCTCAATAATTTATAATTTATAATTTATTATTATAGATCACCTATTTCAAGGTTTTATACATCACCAATTTATAATCATAAAATAATGAAATGAGTAATTTAGATTCATAAAATAATCAAAACTATTTTGTCAATTAGTATATATACATATGTGCATATGTATGTTTGTCCCTTAAATAACAACCATATTTAAAAATAAAAATATTTTAAAACTTTAAATATTATAGAGAATGAATTTTAAAAAACAAAAATTAAAAACATCCTTTTTAAACATTTTTTTCTAAATTAGTTTATTTTGCTTACAATATTTATCCGACATGATGTACACTTATGCTATTTATATTAAGAATTAATTTTAAAAATTTTGTTTACTCACCAAAGAAAAACAAATAGAAAAGAAGCAAACACTCAATGAATGTACTTTTTTCTATTGCAGATTTTACTATGTGAATTGAAATTTATTGAATTTGAACAAATTTTATTATGTGAATTGGAATTTATTGAAGAAGTATTCTATTTTGTTCTATTATATAATAACTTCTTTCCATCATGTACCTTTAGCTTAAACTTGGGGATATTTTCTATGTTAATTATTTTTTCATAATTATAATTTAAGTTTTTGAATAGTTTGAGACATAAGAACCATGACTTCAAAATTGCAGGAAAAATCTATTGCACCAGATTTAGGAAGTACAAATTCTATTTTTTTCAATTTTTGACTATATGATGAATTGTGTTAGTATTCTAAAAATCATGAACTATATAGACAACAAATCACACCATATGCAATATATCTAACAAGTAGTTTTATTTTTGTATGACAAAACATATTGGTTTGACTGGAGGAAATGCAAATAATTGATGCATATGCAAAAAAAACACTTTGATCTAGAGTAAGTTATTGGTTTGACTGCATGAAATGCAAATAATTGATGAATATGCAAGAACAAGCTCTGATGTAGAGAAAGTTCTTGAAAATACCATAGATTTATGGTATCTTCTTTGGTGATGTATTCAACTTACAAGCTACTCCTTAATTAAAGATCAAAATTGATTTATTGAAAGTCCCTTCCATTTTAGAAAGATATAATATGATAAAACTTGGTTAAATTTGGTTGAATGTTCTCCTTCAACTTACAAGCTACTCCTAAATTAAAGATCACCATTGATTTATTGAAAATCCCTTCCATTTTAAAAAGATATAAAATGATAAAACCTGGTTAAATTTGGTTGAATGTTCTCCCTGTCAACTTATGAATTCTATAAAATATTATTTTTATTTTCCATCAACAACATAGTCTATCTATTTGTTTTTCATTATAGAAGGAGCTATGTACCTTATTTTATTGCTTAAACACAACTACTTAATAAATACAAGTTAAAGAACAAATCCGACCCGCCAACATTTGGCAAGAACTTCGTAGCATAGCAACCTTGTTGGAATTAGAGTTAAGTGAATTCAAGAATTATATTTGTTTTGAAGTTGCAATTTAGAATATTTAAAGGAAAATGAGAACATAATTTATTTGAGTAAATATTTTTTATTTATTAATTTTTATGTTTTAATAAATTTTAAGATAGTAATAAATTTTATAAATAGATTTGTATAATAATATTTTTATAAATTAAAATAAAATTATAAGGGTTAGAATCAATATTGAACATTTTTAATATAATTTTTTTAGGTAATATTATAAGTTATTTAATAGAATAATTAATATAGTTTTTTTGGATTATTGAAATATATTTATATTAGGTAAAATAATTATTGAAGAAGCAAATTTCTTTTAAGTAGGAATCATTTGTTTCATTCATGTTGATGTACACATGTCAATAGAATTCATAGGGGATCAAATCTTGTTGAATGAAAATATTAACTCTCTCAAAAAATGAAGATAAAATTTCATCTTAAATACATTTGATGTAATAGATACCCCTTAAATATGATAAGGCTACAAAAATGTATGTATGTATGTATGTATATACGGTCTTTCTTTTAATCAAAACTTAAAATCTTACTAGGAGGTCATGCAAGTTGTCATAAAAGTCTATAGTTGATAAGCCTTTTTCCTTGTCTAACACTCTAACTCAAAATTTTATGACATAATTTTAAATAATTGTTTAATTTATTTATTTTTTATTTTTTGACCAATAATTCTTTAATTTCTCTTTATTTTAAATATTTATTAAAATATAAAATTTTTATAATTATCAAATAATTGAATAGTGATGCATAATTTCAACCCTCTCCTCATACTGAACATTTTAATATTATTTTACTAGGTAATATTCTAGGTTATTTAATAGAATAATTAATATAGATTTTGGATTATTGAAACATATTTATATTAGGTAAAATAATTATTGAAGAAGCAATTCTCTTTCAAATAGGAACCATTTGTTTCATTCACGTTGGTGTACACGTCTCAATAGAATTTATAGGAGGTCAAATCTTGTTGAATGCAAATATTGGCTCTCTTAAAAAATGAAGATATAATTTCGTCTTAAACACATTTGATGTAATAGATACCCCTTAGACATGATAGACTACAAATATATGTATGTATGTATGTATATGGTCTTTCTTTTAATCAAAATTTAAAATCTTACTAGGAAGTCATACAAACTGCCATAAAAGTCTATAGCTGAAAAAACCCTCATTTCCCTGTCTAACACACTAACTCAAAAATTTAAGACATAATTCCAAATAATTATTTAATTTATTTATTTTTTGAATTTTTAGATCAATAATTCCTTAATTTTTTCTCTTTATTTTAAACAATTATAAAATATTTAAAAATTATCCAAACTTATAAATAGAATTAAAAAATATTAAATAAACTTTTAAGATAGTGGTGCATAATTTCAACCCCTCTCCTGATATTGAAATTTCAAATCTTAAATTGTATTTACTCTCAAATCCCTAATCCCAACTACTGCATAAATAAAGCCAACTCCTAATGGAAAGTTATAAGAACCGAATAATTAAGACCTCATAAATGTGATCCAAGTAAAACTATATTACAAATTATACAAAAATATTAATTACAAATTGATATAAAACCAGCTTGAACCCTAAAAACCAAATAATAAGTACCTAGTTACATAGAACTATACTGTTATTTACTCCAAAAGCCGGAATCCTATTTTACAGACAAGATTTAGTCCATTGAAGTAACCATATCCTTTCAAATACATGTGATTGTGCCCATAGTAAAACAAGGAGTTCCAGCCCCTTACAGCAGGGAACAGCATCAAGACTCTTTTGTTCTCATTTTCTTGCTCCGAAACTGGTTAGTGAGGACAATCATTTTGAAAGCACGGAAGATTTTAGCAAATGGTTTAGGCTTTTGGGTGCCCGTTCTTGTGAGCGCATTAAGCCAGGAATGTTTAAGCACATGTCTGCAGTGAAGGAGACCAGGAGATCTAATCATCTCTCTGTTGGAGGGCTTCGTACCATCTCTTTTGGAGGGCTCGGAACGTAAGATAATGGACACATCATCAAGTTCTTCCCACAATATATCCATTCTCTCCGAATCTGCCGTGTCTAACGACATACTTCTCCTTAACAGACGCAGATTGACATGACGCCTGTCATCTGGTGGACTGTGCCCAATGTTCGCTTTCTTTTCAACACCCAAATCCTCATCACACTTCTTCATCTTCATAATTACCAATAAGCGATCTTCACTTAATGAAGCCATGGAAGTCCCGATTATCCAGATTGTAAGCAAATGGGCAGCGATAGATTAACAGAAAGAAAGAGAAAACGACTACTCATCGAACAGAAATCTAGTTGTTAGCCATTATACCATGGCTGATGATCCTGGTGGCTTTAAAGACATACCATTTACCTAACCACTGTGTTGCTGGTTAGCTGATCCATGTTTAACCTACCATGCCGGGTCCCAATATGTGACGTGGGGTGAAGTGGTAGTGATTGGCTCACAGTGCTTAATCCACCTCTGCCATAGAGAATTGAGACATTTCACCACCACAATGTAAGATAAGGCCAAACGAACAGATGGGCTGCTGTCTTTTTAGCGAACCCGGTTCATGTGAAGAGTGGCTGGGATTCCTTCACAGTATGCTTGATGGTACGTCGCTCTTGGATCTTACGAGTGTATGCGTCACAGATTTTTTTGCAATTATTGCACGGTTAGTGCCTTGTGATTAAGATGATGGTTAATTCTTGACTGGTGAGGAGATTGTAATTTGGATATTAGTTGACATAATACTGGTTATAAGATGTTTATATGTGTGTGTAGACATAATATTGGTGAGGTAGAGCGAGGTCGATGAAGATATTTGAGCTTTAAATGCGAGGTTGCAGGGTTTTTTTTTTTTTTTTGAGTTGACATGTATTTTTTAAAATTATTTTGGTAAGAAATGGGAGATTGTGGTGCTATTTTTTTTTTTGGGTAAATTGATATGAAAATGTGTGAGTTGGATAGGGAAGAATATTGGGAGTTCTGTTAGGGTTTTAATTTTTTTTTTGGAGTAAGTTAGTCTTCCTTGTGTCATACTACGTCATAGGTGCAAGATTTTTATTGTCCTTCTTCATTTATTGTGGATTTTTTAGGGCCTTTCTTTTAAATATGGCCTCAACTAACTCCAACCCAATATTTCTTGTTGGTGTTGATGTGTGACAACTCTGCATAATGGCTCCCATGACAAGCAGTGCAATAAGTTTATATTGAAGGCATTCCATGAGGAATTTCCTCTAAACCCCATGCGGGTGTGGTTCTTCCAATCCCTAAATTTGATAGCGCTTGTCAATAGTTAGAGAAGTATAATCTTATAGGTTATTTTGTGGGGAGGACCCACCTGAAAGCATGCTAAGACAATGGATGAATAAAACTTGGGTCTTGCATGCAGTTTGACTTGATGCCATTCAAAACCTCACAAAGGGATTTCTCCTTTTTTGCTTTTCTGAAATCAATCATGTGTAGGATATGCTTAAGCAAAGTCCTTGGTTTGCATGTTCTTCTTTGTTGGTGTTTCAACCTTGGACATGAGACTTCATAGTCTTAAATGATAGAAAAACTATGTTCCCATTTGGATTAAATTTCCAAGTCTCCCTTAGCCTTGTTAGCACTTCTTGCATCCTATCACCTCTTCCTTAGGGAAAGTTTTTTGCATTGAACTTGAGTGTTTCTATCAGTCTTCACCCTAAAAACGGGTTTGTGTGGAAATTGATTTATCTAAAGACTTGAAAGAGTCGATAGATATTCAAATAGCTAACATTCAACATACCCAAAGAGTGCTTTACCTTGTCCAACACTTGGTTCCAATGTCAATATTTATAGCATAAAATTAAGGATTTCTCGAGCTGGCTTTCCCCAAGGTAAAATCTCCTCATCATGTAGCTGAGGCCTCTCGACCTTCTGATGCTACCACAAAACTAGATGAAAAATGTATTGCAGTTTCACACCAAAAAGGTAAAAAATCCAACTCTAGTGGGTTGCAAGGTAAAAAAAAAAGATCTCCTGACTGCTAAAGAGTAGAGAGTCAATGTTTCAAACCCTTCGAAGAAGGGGAAAGCAGTTCTTGAGCGTATGAATGATATCCCCTCCAAACTAAGATTCTTGTGTTATTGATCACGAGTCTGATTCAAAGCATCATCTAATTTGTATCCTCACAAGGGTTGGTAACCATTCCTTTGGGATCATTAATGTTTATGCTTCCAATGATGTTGAGAGATCTTGTTTGTGGTGGTGGATTGTAGAATTAATGCTGATAACCACTTGGGTCTTGTGTAGTGATTTTAATATGGTGGAGATCACCTATGAAAAAGATGAAATTTTCCTTTTCGTTGGATATTTGGCGAGCAAGAGGCATGTTTTTTTATATGTGTAATAAATTAGGTCTTCATGATCCCAAATTTGACCATCTCCATGCTCAAAGTATTTGGTATATGTGGAATAATTTTTGGGCTAGTTCTGAAAAGTATTTAAACATCTTGATCATATGATGATCTCTACTCAATAATTTATTTTTCTAGCTATTTTTCTCTCCTAGTGATTTCGTTGGAAAATGTGACTCTATTTGACCACTTTCCCATTGGAAGTTTCACATTGAGTGGTAAGTGGGCTTGCCTTAGCCCTACAAATATCAATTCCTCTTAAATACTTCATTGATGAGTCATCAACCCACATTGGCTCATATTAGTAGGATCAAGAACCTTGGATGTCATCCTACTTAGTGAACTGGGTGGATTGTGTGGTGGAATATAGCTATTCAACACATGTCTCATTTCCTTCGCATCTATGGTCGCTAGTTTTCCATCTTTTAGAGGCATAAATATGAGGCTACACCTTCAGATCTTTGTCATACCATGAAAGAGAGCTCATTTCTAACCCTTTATTCTCTATTATATAGGTCTATGTGGTGAAGCTATGGCATCGGAAGTAGATAGTAGATAATTGTTCTACTAGAAGTTCTCAAATTAAAGCCATACTCCATTAGCTTAAAGTTGGAGATAAGGCTTCAAAGGATTTTTTTCAATTCCTTCATGATTGACATGATTCCCATGACATCAAGCAAATTAAGGAAGGCCAACATGTGCTTACAGGGTTGTCAGATATTCTCCAAGACTTCATTAGAAATTATGAGAAGGTTTTTACAGCTCAGGAATGTATTCATAAATGAGAAGATTCCCTTTAGGTATGCCTTCGGGTTGTTCCTTATCAACTTTCTTCAACTCAAAGAGCCTTCTATGACTAGTTTCTCTCTCTTGAAATCCTTAAGGAGGTCGTGAGCACAATGGCTATTGACAAAGCCCTTGGATGTGATGGATTTCCATGTGAATTCTTCAAAGCTCTCTAGGATTGTGTTGGTGAGGATTTGTATAGTTTATTTGTAAGGCTTTCATTCTATATCTTTATGGAAACTTATTAACAAAGAAAATATTAAATTCATACCTAAAGCTACCAATCCCAAGGATATTTGTAACTAAAGGCCCATCATGCTTCTTAATGTTTTTTACAAAATCATTGCTAAGGCCCCTTCTTTGAAAGTGTGCCATCTTCTCCCCCATATTATTAACCCTAAAAAAATAAGTTTCATCAAATCTTGCTATATCCTTGATAATATAATTGTTGTTTTGGAAAGCATGAAATGGGCTCGCTACTCTTAGCATCTAAAGCCTTTTTCTTAAATATTTACTTTTCTAAGGATTATGACTATATTGAATGGCCTTTTATTCTTTTCATGCTTCAATCTAGGAGGTTTGGTCCCCATTTCATTCAAATTTTCATCATGCTATTTGTTGATGCCTCTACTTACATTACCATCAATGGTCCTCAATCCCATGCTTTTGGGTTTGTTCTCTCCATTCATTAAGGTTTCCCTAAGGCCCCCTCTCTTTATGTTCTTGTTGTTGAATTCATTGGATATATTCTAGCTTCATTTATCTCCCATTGGCTAGCTAGGGGCATTGCCTTGCCCAATTCATTGACTCAACTTGTCAATGGTCATTTTGTGGATGATTCTTTTTACACTCTCATTGAAGAGGAGAAAAATATAAAGGAGTCTCTCAAGTGTTTAGACAGGTATTCTTTTGGGCATTGGGCTTAGCCATCCAGTGGCATAAGACTTAATGTTATTGGCAATCCATTCTACTTATACCTTATTGGCTTCAAACTTTTGGCTAGAAGTGGATTGAACATAGTGAAATATTTAAATTTTTGGGCATCCCCTTTTCCTTTCAAGATTCTCAAATAGAATTATGACATGTTGTTCTCGCTAGAATTGAAAAGAATCTTTCCTATTAGATTATGAAATCCCTTTCCCTATTAAGGAAATTTTAGGTTGTTCTAAAATTTCAGTAGCTACTTATGTGTATTATTCCTCTTGTTGGGATCTTTCTAAAGCTTCTTATCTAAATTTGGAGAAGCTTCTTTGAGATTTCATCATGTTTATTGAGAATTTTGTTGCATCCCTCATGAATTTGGAGGTTTAGGGATACTATCTATTGGGATTAAGGTGTCTGAACCTTAGTGAGTCCCATGAATAATTAATTAATATTTTCCCAATAAGTTGCTAATTTTATTTATTAAATGCAAAAATATGTGTTTCTAAATTGTTAAGTCACTTTGTGGGACCCAACGTAGATTTGGCATCCTACATGTAAGGTGAAAAGGATGAGAATGTGACACTTGTCACATGGATGCTCATTTGGGAAAAATAAAACATTAAAACTTCTAAAATGTGTGCCATGTTGACATGTGGCAGTTTAATTTAGAAGAAAGACTTTGGCAAGGCCCACTTGTGAGCATATTTCTCTCTTCGAAAAAGTGAAAGAAAATGAGGATGACACTTATCACTTGGGGACTCATTCTAGCATTGAGCATTGTGAAAAATTCAAGGAGGAGTTTCAAGGTTCCATGTGGCATTGATTTATGTGTTGACTAAAGCTCGAAAGGGAATGTTGCTAAACGAAGACTAAGTTGTCACTAGGAGTGACTAGGAGTCAAGGTTGAGTTCTAATTTGGTAGTTGACTTGATTTTCTCTATGGGATGCCTAGCATGTGAGGTTACTTGATTTTTGGAGTTGCAATTCTTCCATGTGCTTGCATGTTGTTACATGTAGCTGCATGTAGTTGCATGTTGTGGTGGTTGCTAATTGGGTTTCTTGGGACTCATGTATGTTGTTAGTTTTAATTTGCATGCACTATGGGATTGACACATGAAAATGTTGGACACCCATGTATGAGAGAAATATATATTAATTCCTTAGTTCATTTGTTTGTAAGAGAGTATTGTAATATTTGTATATCATTATGTTGTCAGATTCACTCTAGAATCTTGTATCATAGTGAATCAACACTTGCAAGAGCATAAACTCTAAGAGTTGTATTGTAATATATTTTTACTATAATACAATTGATTTGTTCTTTGGTGTGTGGGTTTTTTTCAAAAGGGGTTTCCCAGATAAATTATGTGTCTTATGGTTTTATTCTTAAATCTAAAAATAACTAAATGTATGTGCATTCTTAAATGAAACTGTAAAATTTGAAGGATTTGAAATAAGTTTTTGCAACCCTCTCCTGATTGATTTGCATTAGGAAAGTGTTTCTGGACTCTACTTTCCTTTCAATTGGTACTAGAGCGTGACCAAATTTGTTATCCTTGTTGGGTTTGAAGGGTTTTATATGTAGATCTAGATTTAGTGGGAGATTTGTAGAGAGAGATTTGAGAATATCATTGTAGGCTTAAGATGGAAAGCACATCCAAAAGCATAGAGATAGAGAAGTTTAATGGAAATTTTTTTGAGTTGTGGAAACTCAAAATGGAGAAATTCTTATAGACAAAGTTCTATGGGCTACAATATCTAGTACAAAACCAACAACAACCTCACAAGAGGATTAGAATCTAATGGATAAAAAATATGAGGGTCTGATAAGATTTTGTTTGGCTAATTCTATGCCCATAAATGTTCATGAGGAGTAGACTATAGATAATATTTAGAAGAAGCTTGGTAATATTTATCAGGGGAAATCCTTTGTAAATAACTTATTCTTAAGAAATAAGTTGTATTCTTTGAGGATAGAGGAAGGAGGATTATTTTTTGATCACTTAAATGCATTTAATATGCTTGTTGCTCAACTAGGTTCTATTGGTGTGAAGATTGATGACAAGGACCATTGCATGCTTTTGATATGTTCTTTGTTAGACTCGTGGGACCACTTGGTGATGACTATTGGAAGTACAACAACCACTTTCAAGATTGAAGATTTGGTTGCTTTTTTGTTATCTGAAGAGATGCAAAGGAAATATTCTGAGATGGTCAAGGTGGCCATGTCTATTCATGGTAGATCAAAAAAGAAAGGAAAGAAAAAGGACAAGAAGTCTAAGTCTAAGTCTCCAGGGAGATCTAGGTCTCCTAATAAAAATTTCAAGGCTAAATGTTGGAATTGTGATAAATTTGATCATTTCCAAAAAGATTGCAAAGAGGAGAAAAAGAAGAAAACTGATAAATCTATTGATTCTAAATCCTCTTATGAAGATGCAGATGCATTTTTTGCAGCCTTGGCAACACATGCATCGAAATATGTGTGGTTGATATACTCAGGTGCCTCTTTCCACATGACCTCTCGCAGATGTTGGTTCTAAAATTATGAAGATTATGATGGTGGGAAGGTGTACTTGGGTGATGACTCTCACCTGAAGATTGTTGGTCATGTAAGATTTAGGATTTGATTCCCTAATGGTAGAGTGAAGGAGATTGATGGTGTACTACATATCCTTGGTTTGGAATGGAACCTACTTTCAGTGAGTAAGCCGAGTGATGTGGGAGTGCAGGTTATTTTCTTGAGTGGTGGATGTAAGATGACTAGAGGTTCTATGGTTCTTGCTAAGGGTGTTTAGATTGGCACCTTGTATAAGCTAGATTCATGCATAGTTCAATGCAATAGTACTTTTGTGAAGTCTAAGAAAATGGCTTTGGTTCTTCATCCTTACCATTAGATTGAGCAGAGAAGAAGACTGTTTTGTCTACATCTAATGGTCATGCTTTAAAGGTACCTAAGGGTCCTAATTCTTTGGAAATTAAATGTCTTGCTAGGAAAACAATGTTGTGGCACCAAAGGCTTGGCCATATTGGTGAGAAGGGTCTTAGATCCCTAAAAAATAAGAACCTTTTTGAAGGCCTTGATGATTGTAATCTCAAGTTCAAATTTTATGAACATTGTATATGGAAAGTTCAACACCGTGTTTCTTTTTATTCTCGTTCTCATAAGTATTTTGGAGTTTTGGATTATGTGCATTCTGATGTGTTTTGTCTAGTTAATGTTCCTTCATTGTCTAGATCTATGTATTTTTTCTCATGTGCATAGACGACTATTCTAGGACATTTGTGTACTTTCTCAAAAGTAAATTTGAAGTTTTTCAGTTAGTTTAAGGAATTCAAATCCTTGGTTGAAAACTAGATTGGTAGAAAAATTAAGTACTTGAGGATGGATAATGGTGGTGAGTTTTGTTCTGGGTAAAAGCACAATTTTTTGTCACATTTTTAGCCAACTTACCAACACAACTGAATTTAAGTATTTTTAACTTAAAATTATTTTTTGTCAAACATATGATCTAGTAAGATTCATTCAAGATAAGTTAGATACTTTCACAACTTTTTCAACTAAAATTGTTGGCTAAAAATATATGTAGCACCACTTTGAGTCCAATTTACCAAAAAAATAAAATTATTTGAAAAACCTGAAGTTTCAATAACTCCTACTAATGTAAATAACATTTTTTTTTAAAATATAAAAAATACCCTTTGTAGATCCATAAGTGTAGTTTCTCAAAAATATATTTATTAGTTTCAATTATTATTAGTTGACAGTGCTATTATAGGAATGCACCAGAATCATCTCGACTGCCCTGATGTCGCGGGACTATCTCTGTTTGGATGGGAAATTCAGACATTTTCAGCGGGTTGTGGACTCCTGCCCTTTAAATGGCCCGAATAGCCTGACATCCCTTCAATCCAGATCGCCCGGCACCACAAGGTACTATAACCACGCGGAGGCCACCAACTAGGCCCCACATCAGCAACCATCGCAACTTCCCTCTAATCAGTGGCTCACCACCGATGCGTCACCATATCAGCTGTCCTTTTCTGCCAATCATTGTAATGAATTAATAGAACAATATGGGTGCCCTGATAGGGGTATGTACATCCATCCAAGTTAACTAAAAAAAAAGAGAGGTATGCATGCATAGATATATTAAAATTCCTCTTCTGTACATGGGGGTGGGAAGTTTTGGAGTACAAGTTGTTGATTTTTTTTAGTATTATTTTTTTCCACTAAGCGATGGGGAATTCAAGAGGATAGCCATCACTCTAATTCATAGTAACCTTTTGTTTTGGAATTTATGAAAGAAAAATACATGATATCAATGAAGTGAGTGCATGCTATTTTATGGGGGAAATGAATTTGTATTTTATTTTAGTGTTTCCAAAGAACCACTGTTAGATGAATTCCTATGGGTACCGCTAAAAATTCAAATTCAAAAGTTCTCACAATGTACAATGGAACGTGATCCCCGCAAAGCCGGAAGAATGTTCACAGGTAGTATGCCGAAAATCCATGCAGGTGGTGATGTGAGAGGTAAGTGCGCTAAAGAAGAAAAATCCAATCTAAAGTGCTCCATGTGAGGCTTAAAACTAAATACAAGGATTGTTTTAAAAAAATGATGGCATTTCATCCCTCGAGGAGTGATCTGGTTGGAGATGCATCTCAATAAATTTCTAATCCATGCTAAGATTCATTGACTGGAGGCACGCTGGGCATGGAGGGGTAGTTGGAGAAAGAGAAAAGAGAAAGAGGAGTCATCTGTGGCTGTGGTTGGAGACGCATCTCAATAAATCAAAACTTGATCAGGTTCACTCATTCTCGCGTGATTAGTTTTTGTCATGTGTATGCTTTCACATTCCTAAGCACTTGCATGGATTTGAATGGCCTGGCATGCATGGAGGACACTAATTTATGTTTGGAATTATTTTTACCCTATCGACTACATTTGCTTGATAGTTTTTAAAGTCTCTACAATAAATCCATTGTGCATTTATCCTACAATAATTACAACTCTGAGACCATGTTATTGAGGAATTCTATCAAAAAGACTCACGTGTATTTTCTTTGTGTCCATATCTTGCATACCTATCTGTAGCGGTAGTTGCAATTACAATGTCTGACAAATTATCTCTATCCTTTATGCTTTGATGGAGGCCCGTCCCCTGTTCTAAAAGATCCCATTTTGGCGCAGGTAGATTGGAGGTTGAAAAAGGTTGCATAATTTAACTTCACACCTGTCGTTTTCATTTTCTTGAAATTTTCTAAGCCTTTACAATAAATTCATTTTATGCATATCCTGCATATGTTGTAGTCTATGAGACCACATTTCGTTGAGGCATTCTATTGAGCAATTCTCATGCCTTGTCTATGCTGACGCATTGCATGCATGTTTATAGCTATAAATTTAACATCTGATAAGTTTCCCCTTTATGCTTTGATAAAGAGTACTTCCTGACTTGTCTTTTATTTTTTGTCTTTCTACATCAATGGATTTGCTAGTGTAGGCATGAAATTTGTTTAATGGGTGTGTTGAAAAAAGGGCACAAAAAAAAGATAAACAAGGAAATATCTACTGGAGCCTAAGGAGGCGTGATAATAGCTCTATCTAAGTGTAGCTACTATGTTAAGTGATGGAGTTGGGTAGGACTACTTGGGGAACAACGTGAGTCTCTGCAATGAGGAGGGGCGTTTAACATGGCCAAGTATGTAGGCTTCAAATATGCATGAAATTTTCTAATGCCTTTTGACTAAAATCATATGTATGTATAGAATTTAGACATTATGCTTTGAAATATTTTCCTGTAATGAAATCTAGGAAATAGATCTAATGTAGTTATCATGAGGATAATTAATCCTTCAAATTCATTCTGCGCATACCCTGCAATCAATGCATTCCATGAGATCGCCTTTCTTAGAAGCATTATGTCAAATAGTTCTCATGCCTTGTTTATTGCATACATATTTATTAGGGTGGTTGCAAAGGTGACATCTATAAATTTTTTTTCCCTACCATTATGTTTTGATGGCTACCATACCTTGTTCCAAAGCTCTCATCCTTGCACAGGCGGGAAGGATGCTGACAAAGCTTATGGGGTCGTTCTTTACACCTGCCAATCACATTTGCTTGAAACTTTATAAAGCCTATTCAATAAGTCCATTTTGTGCATATCTTGTAATCATTGCAATCTAGAAGACCACAACCTTTGAGGCATTTATTCAGACAGTCACGTGTCTTGTCTAGGTTATTGCATTTTGCATACATGTCTACCAGGGTCGTTGTAACTACACATTTGATAAAATGTGTCCATCCCTTTATGCTATGATGGATTTCCATACTGTATTACAAAGCTCCCATCTTGGCATAGGCAGGCTGGACATTGGGGAAAAGTTGTGGAGTTGGTTTTACACCTGCCAAATGAATTTACTTGTAATTTTCTTAATCCGCTTCCACAAATCCATATCGTGCATGTCCTACAATCGTTGTCATCCATGATACAACATTTCTTTGAGGAATTTTTCCAAACTGTTCACGAGCCTTTTTTGCGCTTTCATTTTTTCATGCATGTCCAGTAGGGCAACTGTAACTACATCATAGGGAAAAATTTCTGGCATTGCTATGCTTTAATGGTCGTCCCTTCATTATTACTGGATATCTAATAAATCACACATTATTACAGTGTAAGCTCTTTTTTTTTGTTTCAGATTGTTTTGTTTAGCATCACCAATATTCTCCACAAGAATATTGTGTTGGTTTAAAATGAAGGAAATGTTTCACATCTCTGGGAACAATTTCTCTTGCAACAATCTTGGAGATGAATTTATATGTAGTGTGTCAATCAGAGCATAGTTGAAGGTTCTTAACAATCCTAGTAGTTGCACTAGGGGCCATGGGTAACAATCTAGAGAAAATTGCTAACTTTTCACTATGGTGGCAGATAAATAACCCTTTTTATGTCTTCTTCCACAACATTAAGTAAATGCCTTGAATTTGGAAAAATACCCTATTGCCTACGTCTACTAAACCAATATCTTCAACTTTGCATAGATCAAGTGTTCTTAATGTGATATTACTTATACACAAAAAGTATTTACCATTTTATGGCCTTCAATCCTTATTTATTTTCAATACAAATATAACTTCTAGAAATTGTCATCTAATCCAGAGGTTATTCTTTTCGATATCTATTAATTCGTATTTTTATTTCCAATACAAAATCTCTCCATCTTAAACTGATTTAATGAATCAAAGTAATAAGTGTATATATGTGTATAGGTATATGCTAGAATTCTTCTATAAGTTATTTAATTCATTTATTGTTGTTAACTTTTAATTAGACTTGTTATATTTATAAATTAAATATTAACTCTTGTTAGGGGAGTGGATAAGTAGGCATTAGAAAATTTGAGTATGGATCTCAATAAAATTGATTTTTAATGTTGTTCTAAACTAACATTAGAAGGACCATATCATTTGATCTAATTCCATGTTTTATTCCACAATTTTTCCCCTTGTGAATCTAAAACTTCATAACTAAACCTTAACATTGCCTCCTTTCAAAACTTGAAGAAATGGTTTGGCGAAGAAGATAGAATCATGGGGTGAGGTCCTATAATGTATTGTTGAAGATCTGTGACTTCCTTTCCCCATAAATTCTCGCCATATTTGGGCCTTGTTATACACCATTCTCACAGATTTCGTGGTAGATTTACATCACCAGGTATGGCTCCGAGCCCACCTGCGCCATTCTACACCATTCTTGGGGTCTCCGTGCATAACCTACCATTTAATAAGTCACCAATTATTCACTGCAGCTAATAAATGCCAAGTAACCTTAAGATGACTCTCACTTGGATGCAAGGCACATGCAAGACAAACGAAATTTGGCTGTCTCTTTCAAGTCTATGTGGCAAACAAGAAGGAGGTCAAAGGCTCAACATCCACCCATTCGTTTAAGGTCTATATATTTCAATCACAATCTTCTTTCGTTATTGTTGTTTTCCATTCATTTATTCTATGTATAATCAGTGACCTGTAGATTGAATTTGTGTGTATATTGGGGCATTTGAAAGCTTCTTCCAATATGATTTGATTGATGTTCGTAGAACACATTTTCTTTGAGTTTAACACTTTAATCTATTCAATATGATATTCACGTGATTCAACTTTACAATTATGTGGCAATTTGATTTGGCTTGTTAAATTTATATCATTTGTTCTATTCGACATTCTTGTGTATATATAATTAAATGCTGGCTGTATATACCTTGGGCCTTTAGTGCTCAACAAAATTGTTATTTGGTCTTTTCTTGAATTTAAATTCTCTCTGATGAAATAATTACTTTTAATTTCAAAAAAACTAATGGGAATTTTTTCTCTGCAGAGATTACTGTGATTTTGAAAATGATTTTGTTTACTCTCTTCTTCAACATAAACCCTAGCAGTCTTCAAGTTTTTAAAGACTTCAAGTTTATAGTGCCTTTACTAGAGAGTTCGAATATTTTTGCAACCAAGTAATCTTGGGTTAATAAATAAATAATATCAATATTCAAAATCTACCTTTGGACATCATTTCTTTTAAATAATAAACTCTTGTATGTTTTCTTTATTGCAAGTAATATATATTATGCATTGTTGAGTAGCTAAAATGTTATTGATTTCCCTCTGTTTATTTTATTTTTGTTTTAACGACATCGACATCATCAACGGCTTCAGTATATTCAACTTCTTATGGTAATTTTGTTCATGTACATTGGGAATTTTTTTTCTAATAATAGCAATACTATAAATTAATACGTGTAGAAATCATTATACAACTCAAAAAAAAAATTAGTGCTTAAAATATGTCTAATTTTCCTCTTACATAATTATGCATTTCATCTCTTTACTTAAGCTACAATTTTTTTGCCATAATTTGATGCCTAATCAACACATCTAACCATTCCATTGCTTTTGTTCTATAGGTCTTGAAGACAAATGACATATATCATAGAACCTCATCCTCAACCACCAACAATTGTATTAAACATAACCAATCTCTTGAGTTAGTGATTTTCATGTGTCATAAAATAGTTTTTATATTATAAAATTATTTTCCCGCAATATGCAGTTTTCCATTATGTTACATTCGGTTACAAGGTTTATCATTAACTAGCAACAACTATATTTAATCCAATCGACCTTTTAACGTACATGTCTTCTTTCATTGTTCAAAAAATATTATGTTCTGAAACCATTTAGCATAGCACACCGATTTAAATAAAGTTCCATTTGTTCATATTCAAATCTTCTCGCATCCCATCATCAATTGACTTTTGCTATAAATAGTTAGTCTTAAGAAAAGCGATTTACATTTTCTTACGATTTTTTCCCCTGCCCTTCAATATATTGCCAGAGTATATCTTGCTATCAGCGTAACCATTGCACCTCGTTGAGGTGCAAGCGCTAGTTTATATTTTATTTTTTATTTTTACTAAAAGTAGGTTATCAACACAAAATATTAGGTTCATTACCATGCCAAGAAAAAATACTAAAACTTATTAAAAAAAATTGAAAAAAATATGATGCACCAGATCAAATAATCTATTTCAAGATGGTATAATTTTTTTTCCATTTTAGATAAATATTTAATATGAAAGTTGACGTCCCATGGAAACAACTATTTTTTGATTCATGCACATTTTTTATATTTTTTGAAAAATTATATTTATCAAAATTGGAAAAAATGTATACATGCACTAAAGTTTCAAGTTATAAATACACATAAAAATTTTGAAAGAAAAAAAAAAAATTACTATAAAAAGTTTGACGTTTTCATGCAACTTCATTTTTCAGCATTTTATCAAAAACTAAATTATAGTGTTAATTTATTAAAAAATAGTTTAAATATATATATATATATTAAAATAAAAATAAAAAATAAAAACATAAACTATACTAAAAAATACATAATTTACTAGTTTACACGATTTCAAAATTCAAAACATATATGTCATTTTTTAGTGATTCAAGTTTAAAAGTTAGATCAATGTTGGCCATCTCCTTTATAAAGTGTGACACTGCTTTGTGCTTTTACCGTTCCACAAAATTTGATAGGTTCTATAAGGACCATGGGATTGAGAAACACAAGATAACTCTCCACAAAAAATGGAGTTGCAAAGAGGATAAATAGAATGTTGATGGAGAGGGCTAGGAGTATGTTGAGTGGTGTTGACCTTGAACGAAAGTTCTAGGTTGAAGCTATAGGCACTGCATGTTATTTGATCAACGAATCTCCTACTTTGGCACTTGTTGAAAATACACCCATTGGCCATGGTTTGGAAAGAAGCCCTTGATGCGACATTTCAGAGTCTTTGGTTGTGAGGCATATGTTCATGTGCCTAGTGCGAATAAATCCAAGTTGGAGAACAAGGTAGTGAAGTGTATCTTCATCAGCTATGGTGTCAGTGTGAAAGGATACAAGCTTTGGGATCTAGTTGAAAATAAGGTACTTTATAGTAGAAGTGTGATCTTTCATGAGCTGAAACCTTCCACAATTAATCTACAGCCAGAGAAGGAAGAGAAGGAGGTAGTTCAGATTTGACCTACTCCTGAGAGAGATGAACTATGCACTCTTGGTGGACATGATGGTGAGGAGAAATCTAGTAGATCTAAAGGATTTGAAGAAGAGCAAGAACCTCAACCTCAATAGTCAATGAGGTCTACATGTGAAAGGCAACAACTCGATAGAGTTGGATATTCTATGTTAGTTTCTAGTTGCATATTTGCTTTGATTGCTAACACTGACGAGCCTAGGACTGTTAGAGAGGCTCTGTGTAAGCATGATGCAGATTCTTGGATGGAATCCATGAATGAAGAGATGGTTGCATTGAAAAATAATGCTACATGGGATCTAGTACCTTTTCCTGAAGGATGAAAACTCATTGGTTGTAAATGGATTTTCAAGAATAAAATGGGTCCTAATGGTAGTGTTGAGAAGCATAAGGAAAGGTTGGTTGTGAAGGGACATTCCTAGGTGGAGGGAATAGATTATGGGGATATTTTCTCCCCTATTGCCAAGCTAACATCCATTTGATTCTTGTTATCACTTGCAACAACTTATGACTTAGAAGTCAAGCAAATGGATGTGAAGACAACTTTCCTTCATGGTGATTTGGAGGAAATTTATATGCCACAACAAGAGAATTTCATTATGAAGGTAAATAAAATATGGTGTGTAAGTTGAGAAAATATTTGTATGGTATGAAATGATCTCCTAGGATGTGGTACCAGAAGTTTGACACCTATGTATTGTCCTTGGGATTTTTGAGATCCAAATTTGACCATTGTCTCTATTACAAGACTAATAATGGTCACATTCTCATTATTGTCATGTATGTGGTGTTGAACACACTATAGTGCTAAGAGAAGGGGGTGAATCAACATACATTAAAACTTAACAATTCAATTTGTAGATTAAACATCGCATCATAATTAGCTAAAAGAAGATCATAAATTAAAAAATGCACAACACAAGGACACCAATATTTTTACGTGGAAAACCCAGTGATGGAAAAACCACAGTGAGAGTTAACTCACAATATATGAAGCTCACTACTTACAAAAATTACAATGTAGTTTAAGGGTCACTCCCTAAGGACTTGTAGACTAAGGTGCACAACCTTAGGGAAAGATACAAGGACCTGTTGAGACTCACTATATCAAAGCAGGATACATGAAAATTATAATGATAAATATGAACATGAATTGCTTGTGAAAGAAGCATCCAATATATGTTGATGTTGCAGTTCCTTTATTGCATAATTATTCTATCATACAAATGTCACACACTTCATCTTCAACATACTACTGAAATTCAATTCACTACTCACTTGTGCCATTACAAAATATTTTTATCTTCTATAAATATACTCTACAACAACTCAAAACCTTCATTAGGTCATCTCCAAGATGACCATTAGAAGAAATGCATGATATCACCAGTTCGGCTCCAAACATACACAATATGAAGATAAAATGGGTTGCAAATCAACACATGGCATGTATCAAGACCAAAAGTCATATCAACACATCCTCCAAAGAAAGATAAATTAATCAATACAAACTGCAAATGAAGGAAACAATCTTGTCGGCCCAAACAATGACAACACCACCAAAACGCCAACTGTTCAACTTTTCACCACTAGGGAGAGACCAAAGACTTTATGACGACCAAGATGAGAATGATGTAGACTATGAAAAAAATATCTTCAACCTTCTCCTGAAGTAATTGATCATCAAATGCTAATGTAAGAATAGAAACATATTGCTTACGAGAATAGAGTATTCTGAGTAGATTGTAACACTTTAAAATATAAGATGTTGCATTGATGTACACCACAACATTTGAGACCTGCAAGGATGAACCCATACAATTTTTTGATCATATTCCTAAGTTTGCAAAACCACAACTATCTCACTGGAGGAATGAACAACATTCCAATAGGCCTTCATCAACACTATCACTTATAACATTCATTGCAGAAGCTAGAATGGATTGAATTCTTGAATTTAACACCTTCACATCTTGACCATCTTAACTTCTAAACCAAAAGACTAAATTTTTATTTTGTTGGAAGGTTATCTATATGTTGTAGTTGATGTCACCATGTTGGTATCTTGGTCTGATACTCTAAATTGGTGTGTATAACTGACTTATCTTCTCCGGTGGTAGATCCAGTATTTTTGGTGCACTCTTTGACATTCTATTTTGTAGTTGATAGTTTCTAATTGTGGTTTTGGGAAATTTCTTATGAATGTTAAAGGCATGCACAATCAAGTTATTTCATGCTTTGGTTCTTGTACAATGAAGTGACATTATTCTATTGTTTGCATTGAAGACTATTCCTGATGATCTTGTTAAGTTAATTTTGATATGATATTAAAACTTATGTGTGATCTATTTCTTGGTCCAAGCTGACATAATGTAACGTGCTAAAGGTTAAATTGCATTTTGAAAATATCTTTGATCTATTGGGCCAACAAGTTGATATCTCTTATAAATGAAAATTGCATCTAATTAGGCCAGCCTAATTGGTGCTTGCAATGAAGATCAAATATAAATATATGGAAAACAATTTTTGAAAGTGTGTGGGTGTGAGGGTAGTAGAGAAGAGATATAAGTGTAGACATCAATTTGATCACTTCCATATATGATCAAACCGTCTCATGATCATCCGGCTGTTTATCCCCTTTGTTAATATTAATTAAACCATTTGTTTAATTAATACCTTACATTTATAAGGAGTCCATTTTTGAATTTAATAAATATTTTACCCCTCTTCCTCCTCTAAATTAAATAAATATACCATTTGTTTAATTTAGTCATATTCCCTTTAGATTAAAATTCATTTTTGAATTCCTCTTTTCTCTCATGGTCGCATCCTCCAGCTTTTTGCAGGTGATTCTCTAATCCATCTTAATTCCTTCATCTTCTTCTAATTGACTATGGTTAGCATGTGCACACCCTTAATCATCATTAGGGTCACATCCTCCATAATCTCCCACTTGCTTCTAATAAGTCATTAGTCCATCAAATTAAGTACTTGCACAACCTTAATCATATGGTTAGTCCAACCTAATCCTCTTCCCATTTATGGCATGTGTCCTTAAGTCAACCTTATTAAAGGCTTTCTCCTTTTAGGCAAGGCACTCCACTTCCCCATGTGAATTTTTAATTCACCTTTTAATCCCCCAATGCACCCAAAAGGAATTTTTAATTCCTTCACTTCTTCCCACATGTCCTCTACTTATTCTTTATTCTTTCCCATCTCCCCATGAGAATATTTGAGGAATTTTTAATTCCTCACATGTCCTCTCACCCACATGGGGACAAGGACCTCCTTTTTGAGGAGATCTTGTCCAATCCCAAGGTACTTTGTACCCCCCTCCATGTCATGTACTATTCTTCCACCTCATGTCCACTTCACCTTTTAGGGCTAAATCACATGCCACATGTCAAGATGTGAGGGCTTGTGAATTCTCAACTCACCTTAGCCCTACATCTTG
>VDFB02333729.1:0-22605 GCA_007258455.2 Sequoia sempervirens | reverse complement strand
ATCCAATCACAAAAGGGACATACCCGTCAAGCATGAGACAACTTGTTGGCGAGCGTTTACCCAAATTTTCTGCCCAACAATCTGCTCTGGTGAAAGGTTCATTTGATTTTTTGGGCTTAAATTATTATACAAGCCTCTATGCTTCTGACGTTTCAATGCCACCTAATCCCATGAACACAAGCTATACATTGGACTCTCAAGCTAATTTAACAGGTACACATCTTTTATTTCTTTTTCAAAGGACATGAATTGACCTGCTCTGGCAAAGTTTTATAAAAATTGCACTTAACCTCTCACATGGGGTGCTATGGAAATCTTATTAGCTGAGAGAAATGGGAAGCTCATCGGACCAGTGGTAAGGGCTCAGAATTTTTTTAAGAACTATTAAAGAAGCAATATTATGAATTGTAACATTGCCAAGTTTAATTTTTAATTGGTGATAATAGGCAGGATCGAGTTGGCTTTACGTGTATCCGCGTGGAATAGGAGAGCTGTTGAAGTATATTAAACATACATATGACAATCCATTAATTTTCATCAAGAGAATGGTAAAATATTTCAACTGAATTGAACTGACAAAATCAATTTTTAACGATGCACATTTACCTTAAAATTTTGGTTATCACTATACAATAGTTCATTAAAATTTATTGTTGTTTTTTATTTATTAAAAGGGATAAACATTTTTGGAGCTATGAACCGTGAGTTCACAAAAGGGACCTCATCTCCAATATTAATTTTCAAGAAATCCATCTCAATAAAAAATATTGTTGTTACTAGTATTTAAATATATATATATATATATATTGTATAAGTAAAAGTTATTATTTTTTGAAATTAATAAATTTGGATATATTTTTATATTTTGTAGGTATTGATGAAAAAAATGATGATACATTGTCATTGGCACAAGCTCTTAATGATACTTGGCGAATTGATTTCCACTCAAAACATTTATCATTTGTTCAACAAGCAATAAGGTAAACCTTTGTGAGTTTATATTATTTTGTTTTATTTATACTATTGCACACTAAAACATTGTGATGGTTGAATTACATGACCGGATCCAACATACATGGTTACTTTGCATGGTCTTTGTTAGACAATTTTGAGTGGCTAAATGGCTATACAGTTCGATTTGGTCTCCATTACATTGATTATAAGAATAACTTAAATCGATATCCAAAAGCATCAGTTTATTGGTTTAAAAAATTCTTGAAGTAAATATATTTTAAAGTACACTTTGTGTATCAATAAAGACTCTAGGTTAATTGCGGCCAGTTTTTTTGGCTTTTCTATTGGCTTTTTTTGTTTGACCTTCCTGGTCTTCTACGGATGGCTACTACTTGTACTGGTTTTTACCTTGTGTGCAACTGGTTGTTTCTGTTGGACTTTTCTTTCTTTTTTTTATGTTGTAAACTTTGTGGTTTCGGGTCCCTGTAAAACCCGTTTTACCCTTTATCAAAAACAAGAGTTATGCTACAATTATAATCCTTCCTAAGGGTTGCAAGGATAATTTGCAAAATTCATATTTGTATGGAGTGTTTTCTTTTCACTAAGTTATTCATCAAGGTTTGAACAATTTATAGAATATAAGAAAATAGAAAATCAATTAACTATTCAATAATCTTGTCTATTCATCTTTAATTATTGTTAAACTCAAGATTGGGACTGATTTTCTTTATAAACAATAAATTTCAATATGCACCATTAACTAATTGTATCATAGTCTAATCACCCATCCTTTATTCATTTGTCAAAAATAGAGCATTGTAGAAGGTTTTAAAATAGTTTGTGTGGTCATGTGCAAAAATTGAGTCCACAAAATGTTTGAAAAGTGGAAATGTTTATCCTAATTTTCAGAATTTGTCACACTTCGATTGAAAATTTCAAAAATATGAAATTTAGTATTTTGAGTCTAGTTTCCAAATATGTCATTTATTTTAATATCTAGATGATAAAAATTAATTTTTAGTAGGCATGTATAAAAACCACTTTTCGAAAGTCATTTTTTTAGAACCATATCATGCATGCATATGGATATCATAATTTGACCTAAATAAAATTATTATTTTTAATTTCTTTTGGAGAAAGATGTGTAATAAACTAAAGATTTATAAGGATATCTTTTTATAATTTTTTCTAAATATTTTTTTTAATTAATTTTTTATTAGCCCTAATTACTCCTTTTAAAAACCATCATGTATGGGCACCATAATCTGACCTAAACTAATAATTATTTAATTTTTTCATTATATAGAATTTTTTTTTGTAGATTAACATCAAATTATTTTTTTACAAAAAAATAACAAATTAAAATTTATTAAAAAATAAAAAAATCTTGACATTTCAAGTTTATGGACTAGTTTCCTTAGAAATTCATTAAAAAATAGAAAACATAATTCAATCATAAATAAATTACATGTTTGAAATCTATACATCATAATCCATAGTGGGTTTTAATTTCATAAACCAATTTTAAAAGAAACCGTTAGTTATGTTGTCAAAGTTAATTATTTTATCTTAGCATTGTCTCAATCTTGTAGTTGTAGGTCCAAGGCTAAGGTTTGGGTTACCAAGCCTTTGCTGAGCCAAAACCCAAATCAAAAAGCGGGTTGGGATTTCAATTTTTTTTTAGAATGGGTACCTGCTTTAAAGTGGGTACCCGTCTAAGAATGAGATCTCAATCTAAGACTTGGTATCCTATTCCTTAATGGGTACCCATTTACATGTCACAAATGAAAATAGTGTTTACATGTATCCAAATAAAGATGAGCCAAGATGCTTATGTTGAAAAAATAATAATTTTCATCTACAACTTGTGCTTTAAATTGTACACATATTTAAAGAGTTGTATATAGCCAAAATAATTTTACTTTTATGGATTATTTCCCTCATGTATTTGAAACCTATTAATTTTTTTAGCATCTATAATTCCTACTAACTGTATGGTCCTAATAATGTTTCAATTTTTTTGCTATACCAAGATATGGTCCATTATATGGAAAGAAGGGTTGAATCTCTATTAAGCTAAAATAGGCTAAGAAATAGGGATAACCTTAAACCAGAAAGGTTGAAAAAATGGAATAATAGATTGAAAGATCAATTTTTTTTTTTTGATATAAAGTTTGAATTAGGAAGCATTATTGTGCTAAAGGAGAGTGGTTGAGTTAGTGATGGATGGTCTCGGATTTTGAGTTGTCTAATGATGTAAATACCAAAGGGAAGGATGGGACCCATAGTGTAGTGAATACACTGACATTCCTTATCTATTTGGGTTACACTAAGGATAAATTCATTAGCCAATGAGAATGTGTTTTCCAATCATTGTGACATAGGTGTCAGGTGGTATACAATTACTATTGTACTTGAGATGTGCATACAAGGTAATGTGATTATAATGTGTTTTGAGAGAGAAAGTATGTGTGAAGTACACAAGTTCTCCCTATGTGTTAACAATAGAGTCACTCAATGCAAGGTCCAAGAAGGACGAGAATGCAAGGAGTGGTATTATGAGGGAAGATTGTGTAATAATTCTTATATGATTTAGAAAATGGTAAGTGAAACCTTTACTTAACTTTACATTATATATGTTTAGTACTCTAAAATCATCGAGGACGATGATCCGCAAGGGGGGAAGTATGTTACACCCTGTCTTGTTGTTATGGAGTTACTTTTACCTTCATGAATAAATAGGATGATAAATGGAATCATGATTTTGATATGTTTGATAAAGGAATGGAATACAAAAATAGGTATTAAGTTATTATTTCTTTGAAGGAGTAATTATGTTTATATTGACGAATGAAAGAATATGTATTGCAATATACGAATATCTATTTTTTTATGATGAAAGTGGATTTCATGTGAATGTCTAACTACCATTGCAAATATACCAAGTTGGATGCAAGTACAGGTTCATGCCTCCAAAAGGGAGGAGAAGTATCACTCAAGAGAAGTGTTTGGTTGGGTAACCTTTAATGAAGCATAACCAAGCTTTCACACACTCACTTCTAGTATAGTTAAGTTGAGTTAGAAGCTTGGGAGTCAGGTAAGTAATCCTTGGTCATGGTTTGGGAACGTTTTGTGTGATTTGATGGTTTTGTCTTGAGTGGTCATGTTTTGATTATTTGAATGATTCTTTGTGAGTTTGAATAAGATCTCTTCTAGTTTTATCATGTTTATATGTCGATTAATGAATATATATATGTTTACTTATAGACATTAGAATATATGTATATGTGGATATGGTAATATCATATTGTGCTATAACGTGAATATATATACATATATATATATATATACTAATATATATGTCTATTATCATTAATATATATATGTATGTAATATTATTAATTTATATTTGTGAGTATATTCACACAATA
Source organism: Sequoia sempervirens (assembly GCA_007258455.2). Lineage (NCBI taxonomy): Eukaryota > Viridiplantae > Streptophyta > Pinopsida > Cupressales > Cupressaceae > Sequoia > Sequoia sempervirens. The sequence goes on along the minus strand of VDFB02333729.1, from coordinate 18,220 downwards.
TTAAATACGAGGTGATGTTAATAAAAGAATATATTATATATTATATATATAATATAATGAGATGCATTATAATATATATATATATATATATATACATATTTTAATATATAATTAGAAGTGTGTGTGTAGGGTTCTCACAATGCCATGACCAAAAGGGAATTTCAACTTCTTTAGTTTGTAATGCCTTCATTGCTAGCTATATTCACCAATTTCTTGAGTTAGATGTTGAGGAGGACCTAAGATGATCCTATCATCCTATCATCGTTAATGAGACATTGGGTGTTCTTTAGGAAGAAGGACACTTATGTCAGGAGGAAGATATTGATATCCTATCCCTTTGGTATCTTTAGTTGGTATTTTTTATTAGTTTATGAATTTCATGTTCACTTGTATCAAATCCTTGTTTGCTTAAGATCATGAATCATTTTCCATATGTCTCTTCTAGGTTGATGGAGAGGTTGGCTCACTTGTTAATATAGGATGGTTGCATGTTTATATGTGGGTTATGTGATCTTTCAAGTGATGGTTGTGTTGTGTTGTAGATATTATATTTTCCCTTTTGTGTTTTTAACTTGTGGAGAAGTATGTGTGGTCAATTTATTTTTGGAAGGATTAAGTTCGAATATGTTTTTCAACAAGAATATGAGTGAACTTATTTTATAATTGAAGCATTAGGATCAAATATTCGAATAAAAGAGCTACTTTTCATTTAATTTGGCCTTATTTTCCTACAATAGAGAACATAAAAAAGAAAATAAATACTTTAAGTATTCAAGTATAATTATTATGTGTTTCAAATATATATATATATATATATATATTTTTGGTTGGTAAAATATATGTTTTATTATTATATTATAATGTGAAAATACAAAAAATTTGAAGAGTCTATTCTTGAGTGGATGAAAGCCAACCCAAAATTGTGAAAGCACCCCTCCATTTTGGCTCTTGATCGTAGACAACGTCTATTTGTTATGCCTTGGTCCGCTATTACTTTGACTATGGCAATTTTGGTTCTATTTTGATCACAAACCTGCTTACGTATGTGATATTTTGATGTGATGGAATTTTACTCGATGTTACTATTATGGCATGTTTTGGAATTAGTGTAGGCTTATATTTAAATTAAAAGATGTTTTCATGCTTTGATTATATTATTGATGTTAGACTCACAAGCCAGAAAGTCCATATTGGTGAATGGGACGGGATTTCACCACACGCTTGTGAGCGCCCTGCGATTCCGCAATTTCCTCTTCACGGTGTGTTTTATTATGTTATATATATGCATGTTCGATATACTCTTTGTTCGCAAGTTGACAGGTACAGGACACTCTAATCTTAATCTATGATTTCTCATTAAAAGTTTGAGTTAGTCCATTTGACCACCAAATCCAGAATCGACAGAGATAGTAGCTAGGATTTTCGTGCCAAGTCTTCACCCTATTCATAGTGTGTCGTTGGGTTGTAGTCGGGTTAAGTTGTTTTAATGTTGTCCATTTCACCTTGGTTTTTATTTAATTTCAAATTATAAAGGTAAATAAATGGCTTGTGTAGTTAAATTGATGATTAAATATATCTAGTTGTAATGTTAGAAATGTTAGTTATTTTATTAATTAATTTAATTTAATTAATAAAATAATATAATCTTGGATTGTATTTATTTTATTGATTAATTAAATTAATTGTGAGTAATTGAATTAAGTTATCCATCTTGGAATTAAAAGTGTTAGATTCTTTTTGAAAAGAAAAAAATTTAAAAGTTTTAAATTCTTTTTGTGAAAAGAAAATTTTAAATGTATGAAATTCTTTTGGAAATGAAAATGTTAAAAGCATTTAAATTCTTTTGAAATAGAAATTTAGAAAAAAAAAAAAAAAAAAATGAAATAAAGAAATAAATTCATGTTGAAAGAAATTTTGGGTTTTTAATTTTTTTTAAATCAAAATATCTCCAAATTTGCAATAACTATGGTGGATGGGATATTTTAGAGGAGTTGACTAAATTTGGGGAAGGATTATGAGAGCCATTCCATTGGATTTTTGAATTTTAATTTTCAATTGTGGAGAGAAATTGCTGTGAAAAAAAAAAGAGAAAGAGGGTCTTGTTCATGCTGGATTTTATTTGGATTTGGAGAAGCAAGTTGGACTTCTTGGAGGAGTTGGAAACATAATAAGGATTCAAAGCACCATTGGCAACCTTTCAAGCTTTTGAGAAAAAAACCAAGTTTTCTTCCTATGAATTTAGTTTTCATTTTGAAATATTTTGCAAATTTTTATTATGCTGTTGGAAAGATCTAAACTCTGTTTGATTTGCAAGGAAAACCCATGTCAAATCTTGCTCCAAAACTTGAAAAACCTCTGTTGAAAGCATGGAAAAGAAAACAAAGAAAAATTCCAACAATAGAAAATTGAAAGATGCACAAAAGAAATTTCCATTACAGACTTAGATATTAGAATTTATGCTTGCAAATCAATTTGCTATGTAATTTGTTCTGCAAGAAAAAATTGCACAATTTCTCTATAAAACAATATATATATATATATATATATATATATATATATATATATATATATATATATATATATATATATATATTCATGTGCATTGAATTTATGCCGATTTTTCCTTTAAAGAAAATGAAATTTCCTAGAAATTTTGTTTTCGGGTAAAAACCCTATTTTTTTCACAAAGGAACCTCCTCTGCTTTTTGTCTATCTATGTTTTGTTTTGTTTTCAAAATATATATAAAAAGAGAAGAAAAATAAAATAAAATAAAATAAATTTGTGAAGGAGTTGGGGCCCTCACTTCACTGTACTCCCACATGCAGGCTTATGGAGGCCAAGCAAGTAATAATCACACCTAAAATGGGGAGGTCATGGGCTGCCTCTAGCCTCTTCCGAGGCCTACCTAATCCATATGTGGTTGCTTTATTTATTTTATTTATTTATTCTATATATTATATATAATATAATATATATATTATATATAATAATTTTATATTGTATATATATTATATTATGATTTAAATTAACTTTTTATAATTATTTATATATATATAATTTATATATATTTATGTATATGTATATATATATGCATATATTGTGTATATATATAATGTATTTTTAAATAATTTAAATGGATATATTTAAATAATAATTATATATTTAAATATATATATATATAAATTTGTATATACACTAAGTATATACTTATTTATATATATTTAATATATATCTGTATTCAAATACAATTTATTTTAAGGTGATTATTTCATTATCATAGTTGAAATAAAAAAAATGATTTTTTTTAATCAAATGATTTTATTTAATACGTTGATTTTGATTATTTTTTTATGTTTGAGAAACACAGAGTTAAATCATTAATTTTAAATTTTCTCAACGTTGCGAATTAAATTTCATTTATTTTTGAATAATTGCAAGTAACGCTGATTGAGTTGATTGGATTTAGGAAATCCTAACATTAGTTTATTTAATTGTCTAAAATGCTTTCTAGTGATGTTCTTGTTCATTCTTGGTGCTGGGAAATTGTGTCAATTGTTATATAAGTCTTCTAGATTGGGTTTCCTTTGAGGTTGGTGGTTGTCGTATTGCCTTGGGTAGTGCGTCTAAATGTATCCATTGTTATACCCGGTTATCAGTAACGAGATGTGTGGACTTTATGTCACGTATTGGGAGTCATTCTCCTTAGGTCGCACTTGTGTAACCTTGGGTGTGGAGTTATTCCACGTGTTGTCTTAGAGGAGTGGCTTGCAATGAGGGCCGACACACAAAGTGGTGTCAGGGTAACTCTTTGCAAGTTAGTTAATTCAGTGATAATGTAAATAAACTTATTAGAGGTTTAGGTTGAATCAAACAATTAACAAGATTAATTTTTCCTCGCTCATGGAAACAAGGGCTTGTATAGACTTGGGATGAGACGAGAAGGCCTAGAATGGAAAGATCGGTGTCTCGTCTCTACGAGAGATAACTGATTCCACATAAGGTTGCATGACGGGCTGGGAGTTGTGAGAGGTTTCTAGAATATCCCGAGATGGGGGCCGAGACCTAGGAAGAATTACCAGGATATCCCATGTGACACTGTGATGACACTTCTCTTAAGTCAAAAGTATATTTGTATCAGTGATGCAATTGATTATTTAACTCTAGAAGCATTGTAACCATTGTGTTATGTGATGTTGTAATTGTATCTAAATCAACTCAGTTTTGAGTAGCCTATGTCTAGAGGTAGATGGTCTTGCTTAGGAATCCTTGTTAGTATCTCCTAGCACGGGGGGTGAGCCTTCGGGTATCACATGGTTGGGTGGAACGTGCACCTTAATTCATTGGGTCATCTTCTATTTCGTGTGAACAATATTTCCAGTTGGAGAGCTTGTGAGATCTAGTACTTTCATGCTTTATTCTTTTCAATTATTATTGTAATTTATTATCCCTCTTTGTATCGAGGTGGAAGATGTTATTTGTAACCTTGTTTATTGGATTTACCTCATTCAGGGAATGAGTGTTGTAATCGTATTGTAAATTATATTATTGGAAACATGTAGTATCTCTTATTCCTTTGATGTAATTTTATCATGTATGGAATGGATGTGTATTTAATTTGTTAAGTAATTAAATGTTATGGTTTTAATTCATGTTTCTTGTTTGGGTTTAAGTAAACTCAGTCTCGTAACCTTAGGGGTTGTTGGAAATGGGTAGTGAACTTTCATATTATTTTTACTTAAACAAAAAAAAAATATTGTGTTTGAGTAGTTAATTGCAACTTCCCCTAGGGTTGTGTGGCGGGGCGTTACACTAGCCATGATTTGACCGTAATCACACCAAAATTGCAACTCCATCCTAGAAATTTACAGTCGCCGAACTAGCAAGAAGAGCAACAAAAAAAAAGGGGGCACTGAACTACCTCATATCATACCCTATGACCACATCCTGAACTAGATTCGTGCCCATGAGCCCTGCCTCTTCCACATGCTTCACCACGAACCATCCCACACATCTCACCAAGGACAAGATCCCTCCTCTACACCTCCATGTCCATCCACGCGCTAACTAGCTTGAAGCGAAATAATTCTAGATTCATTTGTTCTCTGGGAATCCCAACTACAATCTCCAATTCCTAGTCATGCACAAAGTCCAGAATGAAAGCCTAGTATGTTTTGGCCTCTGCCGTCCTGTCCAGTGTAAATTTCCAAGAGCTCTATGCAGAAGAAAGGGGTACCATTGATGAGGCACACCTGAGAATTCAATCCAGTCACCATCGACGGCGATGAAACCTCATCTTGGCACTAAACAAACCAAAATATCCTCCAAATCAACCCACCATTCTGGTTTGATACAACGTTCCATCACCCTTCGAACCTCCTCCTATGAGCTGAAATGGAGGCCTCATACACAACACAGGGAAGATATGTTTGTATTTGTGTGGTGACAAAATTTGGAAACCAAAAAGTTAATTCCCAAGAGAGCCGACCAAACGAGGAAGAATAGGTCACTTGTGGCAAAAATATTCTTCAATCTTTCATCCAAGATGTGTCCTTGAAATTCCATTTGTTTCGTTGAGGCATTGAGAGTGAAATTTAATTCCATTCTCAAAACCCAACGTTTGGCATGCACCTGAAAGTTTGCAAAAACATAATGAATGAAACATAAAAAATGGGAGGAGTAAATATGCTTGATCGGCTCCCATTCAAAGCCCTCAGACGCAATGCAATGATTTCACCCACATCAATCGACGATTCATTAATGAGGGGTTGAAATTGACCACCACCTTTTAGCCCTCCCTACCAAATCTCTACTATATTTGAACCAAAATGATAAACTACTCTCACCATCATTTTAGAGAGTTGATCGCTAAAGTGTTACCTTCACAATAGATGTGAGAAATTTTAAAATTTTGGAAGTTGTTGAGCTTGCTTCAGATTATGTTGACTATTTTTTCAAGTTTCTAGACTTGCACTTTGCCATTGGAAATCACATTTATAATCACCTTTGAGTCTCCTTCCAAATGAAATCTTTCTACACGTAGCTTGTTTTCCAACTCCACCGCTAGAAGTGCAGCTTGCACCTCAGCCTCGTTATTTGTGCCTTCCACTAGCTTCTTGGTCTCAATTACTAAAATGTTACCAGTATCATCTCGAGCAACGCACCCAGCCCCCGAAGGTCCTAGATTACCCATCGATGCCCCATCAAAATTATTTTTTATCCACCCCGGTCAGGTTTACACCACTAAAATGAAGCCCTTGCACGGGTAGAGGGATGAACCTCTGAAGTGTTTCAAATAAATTTTATGTTTCAATGTAAACTAGCAAAAAATTGACTAGTTTATGGCTTAAAATTTATGGAAAAACTCAAAATATCAATAAAATAAATATCTCTCCATATTTTCCTTACCATAATAAATATTTGTGTTTGTTCAAAATTTAAGTGATTTAGTATAACTAATAAAAATATCTCTCCATTTTAGTTATTTTTTGGTTTAAATTCTATGAGAAAACCCAAACTATTGATAAAAAAAAATATAGGAGAGGTTCTTTTTGTGATTTAGAGAAACTAAGAAAAATATCTTTCTATTTTACCCCAATTGAATCATAATTTGAAAAATACTCATTTATATTGATTGAAGAAGTTAATATATTATAAATTTCTAATTTTTGGATAATTTACAATATGTAGATGGACAAATTACTTGTTGAAGATAACCTTGATTATATCCTAAAGACTCAAATCTATTTTTATGTCATACTTAAATATAAATTATCCTTCTAGACTTGAATTAAAATGGTTTTGAGTCTATGAAGATATATATGTAGGAAAACCATTGGAAGAAGGAATTCCATGGAGTTAGATCTATCAACCTTTATCATTTAAGTTTTTTTTTTTCTTATATTTCTGAATTGGATTAATCATCATCATACAACAATATAATAACTAGGTATTTGTAAATGACCTAAATTAACTCACATAGAAGTGTGTGCTAACCTAATTTTAGGAGTCTTAAGTAGAGGAAATTGTTAGGATTTGGTGTGAAGGTGTGTTCATCCAAGAGACTCGTTTGAACCATAAAGGTTTTATGAATTAATTATTTAATTGACTTGTGAATATCTATATGCTTGATACTTAGAGTTATAGAAGGATAGCATAAAATTCATGATAAAAAGGGTTTGGAACATAAATGTGAGTTATCTACGATAATAATCTTGAATGATCCTTGACAAAGTAATAACCTTGAATTATGGAATATAATAGAAAATAACACCCTTGGTTAACTATCTTGTCTTGAATCAATTAATATTATAATCAAATTGCATCACATGACCAATAAATTCACTTTATATGATTCATTATATGTAGTAAATGAGATTTATAAAATAGGGTTATTTTTGGAATGTAGCTTGCTAAGAATATGAGGCAATTTTATTTGAGTATGAGCAAGTAATAAAGTAAATGGATTATGTTTACCTAGTATCACAATATTAATAGGGTAAGTACCAATATTGAGTTGAGAACTAATGCATAAAAATTTAACCATCGAGGAACTATTGTTGCAAGGTGATAGCTAGAGGTTTTAACCATCTAATTAATTATATAATGTTTGCGATTCTATAATATGGAATTTATAAGGGACTAAAAAATTAGTAGAGATTTTGAGACAAAAAGGAATAGACATTGACACACTAGGGGTTGTCAAATTATAATGATGAGTGCACAAAATAAAGGTAAATATGGTAATATAGAAGCATCTCTATCTCTCCCTCACCACCCACCCCATACTCTCTCTCCCTCTTTTCCCCCCTATCGTTATATTTATTCACATTCGTGAAAATGGAAGTTAACATAGATATTTATAGGTTAGATAATGAAAGTATAATCCCATTCCTTGCATCCTATGTTGAAGTATGAAATATAAATCCAGTTCATGTTAAAGGAATTTGATTGTTAAGTATTGTGCTTCTCTTCTCTTACCTTATGTTTTCTTAAAATTTTAATCTAATGAAAATTTTATATGTTACTATTTTTAGAGTAGATGAACAAGTTGAAATTATTATTCTTAATTAATATTCTAATTATATTTACACTTAAAGTAGTTGGTCTCTTTTCAAATTTAGATTTTTTGAACATCTAGTGTCTTAGTTTGAGTTTTGGTTAGCATGGTGGTGATTCTCTTTGTGAACCACTCTCATTTACACATTTTCCATTTCTATCCTTATTTTATGATATCAGGAGAGTTGATGTTGGTTCTAACCACTTCATATAATATTATGATAAAAAAATTATGGAAATGTTGTGTCTCCTTTTTCCATACTCCAACTAATTATTTGAATGATTTTTGGACATGGTTATTTGATGGTGCATGCTTAAATATGGTTTAGGTGCACAAGTTTTTATAGTTTTTCCCATGATATTTTTTAAGGTATGCATTCAAATTGATCTTCCAATGCACTAATAACATTGTGTTGTATGAATCTCTTATAATAGGACTGGATATTTCCCACAAGCATGGAATAAAATGCTTAAGTATCCATGTAGATTAATATATGGTTCCCCTACACGTGAGTAATTCCTATGTGGCAAAAGATGAAAGATTAAACATTGTATAGAAATGTTGTTTGTGGCACCATTTTTTTGATGTAGTTAGTATTGAATGGATTGATAGACTAGAGAATATTGCTATCGAAACTTTAGCTATTGAAGCATCTAAATTTGAACTAAAGATGGTTCCTTCTCATGTTTGGTCAAATATTAAATTCCTCACTAGACCAAGTATACTAGATAACATTTATAACTAACAAGTGTTTGATGGTCCTCAACATATATAAGTTATTAAATTCCATGGATGGATTTGAAAACTAGCTAATTGATTAGCAACCTATGGTTGAGGTAGAATATGGTAAATAGATGTTGTTGGGTAAAAAAATAGTAAAACTAACAACTAACACTAATCCCAAAGGAGTGGTAGAATTATAAGGAATATTTGATAGTGTTGAATGCTACAATAGGAAAAGGAATCCCTTTGACAAGGATAACATTGAACATGTGAATCTAGGTATTGAAGCAACCTTGAAGATGATTTACATTGGAAAGAAGTTGAAGGCTTCCAAAAGGAAAATTCTTATTACATTATTAAAAAAATTAAGAAGTAATTTCTTCGTCCTATGATGAGCTCAAAGTGTATAGGTAGGACCTATTTAAGCGCACAATTACTTGCCACCATAATGGAAAACCCTTTAAAAAAAATAAAGGCCAATAAATTGTATTCCAACTCATCAAATGCAAGAGGAATGAATAAAGATAAAGGAAGGGGATATTATCAAGCCCATTTAACAATTTGAATGAGTGTCAAATCTTATTTTAATCAAGAAGAATAATAGAGAGATAAGATTATGTCTGGAATTCTCAATTTAAACTTTAAATATATCAAATATAACTACCCAATTCCAAACATGGAAAATCTATTACAGATGGTAATTGGAGTAGAAATAATGTTAATGATGGATGAATTCTCTAGATATAATCAAGTGGTAATCAAGGAGATAGAGAAACATAAAATTGCATTTATTTCTCAAGGTACTTATGTTCTATGTGAGAAGACCATTTGAACTAAAGAATGTATGTTCAATATTTCAAAGATAAATAAGTGTTTCCTTTGCAGGCCTTAATGATTCAATCATGGTGGTATACTAGGAAATCCTAACAACCTACTCTAAGGAAAAGAAAGTTAATTGAAAAAACTTGAAGAGAATTTTCAAAAGATTCCTTGAGTATGTGATCTCCTTAAATCCCAATAAATATATATTTGGCATGAAAGAAGGCAAGTTGCTAGCCCAAAAATTATATCCAAGAATGAGGTGAGAATAGATCTAGAGAGATTAAAATCCATTGATCTCATCCCTATTCTTGAAATTGTTAAAGGTGTCCAATCCTTCTTTATGAAAATTAACTTTGTTAAGAGGTTCATCCCTAAATTTGTAGATAAAACCAAGGACATCTCCAAAATATTAAGAAAATGGAAATACATCATAGGGATAAATGAATGATTGTGGTATTTGTGAGGATCAAGGAAGGTCCTAAAGAATCATTGGTCTTGGTAAGTATAGAATATTTTAAGACTTTCTAGCTCTTCTCATTTTCTTTAAATTTTATGCTATTTTTGTTATGCTACTTCAAAAGAACAAGAATGGCTACAAGTAGTATATTTCATTCTTTATTAGGTCTTTACAATGCATTGAGTTGAAGTATTCAATTATGGAAAAATATTCTTACAACCTTGTCAAAGCTATCGAAAATTATAGGCCATATCTAATAGGTGCAAAGGTTGTCACACATTTTCCACTTATAACTGGAAGAGACATATTTAATTATTAAGAGGTGTAATTTGTTGAATATGACAACTGAAAGGGGGGGTGAATCAGTTGTCACAAATTTTAACAAGGACTCACTGTCCGGAACAAGGAATCACTATCCAAGAGGGATACAACCTGAAGGGATCACTGCCACAAAGATAAAAAGAAGAAAAAGAAGACAAATAAGTCTTGTTACAAAGAAACTACAATCCCAATGTAACAAAGGATTCCACCATAGTCACTTGGTCAACTTGCATGTATGATAGAGTTTTCCTTCTGCTCACTTTATCTGGTAACTCAACATTAAGCTTCACACTAATCTGCCACACACATCTCACACACACTTTTTGAATAGCATCAATGCCACATCTACTCTTTCACTTATCTTCCTTCTTTTCTTTAGTATATTTTTCATTACTAGCTCATCCTATATTTATACTATCTCCAACCTTGAAAAGGAGACAAAGTCAACTATCCAACTTAAAATTCAATTTAGGCCAGAGCCAAAACATCCTAGGGTGAAATTAGAATGACGACGACCCAAAAACATGCTTCATCGGGACCCAAAATAAATCCAGCACTCTTCATCAACTTTGAAGATAGTGCTTGACACACAGTCGACCAAACCAGTGTAAAACACATAAAATAACTAAGCTCGAAACTTCTAGAAACCAAAAATATTTTATGCAAATAGAACATCTTAACTCTAGAATTGCAAGTCAAAAGACTTCATCAAAGAGAAATCCAAGCCAACAAATTTTCTCCCAGACCTTAACCAAAACATAGAAAAACATAGTTCACAACTAGTGAACACAACTCAAACTTCACAATGAACCAACAACCAAAAATCTAGATATATGTTCAACCTTCAACAACCATGATCAACATATCTACACTACACAAACATAGGGGCAAATACAGGATCATCATCCAGAGCAAAATTGAATACCTATAAATTTTATTTTAGTACAATTTTCTCAATATCCTCAACATATACAACCAAAAAAATCTAGTAGATAACCATTTGACCAGTCAGATCCTAATGCTACAATCCATATTTTCTTGAAATCTAGCCACAAGACAAACCGCATGCATAATATCCAGTCTAGTAGCAGTCAAATACAATAGTCCACCAATCATAGATCCATATTTGCTTTGATTAGCCTTAGGTGAATCATCATCTTTAACCAATTTTCAACCAGTCACCATAGGAGTACTTACGGTTTGGATGCCAACACCCTTTAATGACTTTGACCAATGTATTTTAAAACATAGAAAGTAGCTATGGAAGTTAAACAATTCATCTTCCTCATTATCCACTATGTGGGAATCTTCATCTCCCTTTCATTACCCCATTCTAACCATCATGGTCTTCTTCATGTGACATGCAACATCAATATTAACACTAGTTTGAACCGACATGAAGATCCAATTCTTCCAAAAAGATATGTTTCTATACAAAGCTTCAAGCCTTTGTTGCAACTATACTACACTACTATGCACACATGCAAGGTTTGCACAAGCCACTTTATTCTACTTAGTCTTTTTCGGTGATGCAAATTATTCTTGTGCCTAAATGTTCCTACATCATTGGTTCACTTTTACAATTATGGAAAAAGAACACATTCACCATCACCAAGGGTGGAAATAAGTTTAGAATAAAACCATTAAATATTAAGGAAGATGTTCTTGATAATTGTGAAATGGATTTATTAGCCACGTAATTCTTGAAGGAAACTGAAGAGTCACAAGAGTGCTACAAAGTGATTGTAAAACTTGTGTCAACAAAAGTAAGTAAATTGTAACTCTTTGAGGATCCAAAGGTGGAAAAATGTTGAAGGAATTTGAGGATCTCATAGACAATGAGATATTTGAGGCATTAAAATTAGTGTAGATGTTTTACATTGTAGATAATTGATTCCAAGGTCTATTTTTCTTAACAAGGCACCAAATAGGATGAGACCCAACATAGGTGTGAAATTGAATAGACAAGTGGAGCCGATGAAGGGCGTGATTAGGGGGATTATGACTCCTTATTTCTAAAATATAGTAAAATTGACCCCTTTTAAAACCTTAAAGTTTCAATTCAACTACATTCTTAGATATGAACAATGACACATAAATGCTATCTAGGAAAAACTAGAAAAACTAGAAAGCACTGTGTTTGGACTTATCTAAGTATATTTGTATTACATGAACTATGTTTTATTTTCCTAAGCAATAATACTATACTTTTATTTTAGATATATAAAAAATAGAAAGAAAGAACCTAGTTTAGAGATTAAAAAACAAATACTAGTAAAGAAAAAATATTGGAAAAGAAATAGGCATGAAATATATATGGACTAAATCACACTTCAAGATAGTATTATAACCACACTAGAGTCTATCCAACAACACAAGGCACATAAATCTAAGAGTCCATGGAAAGGTCAAATGTTGGAAAAATAATGACAAATACATGACAACAATAACCAAAATGCTATAGGAAAAAATAACAATAAAATCTATAGAATAGCATAAAATGGTTAAAACTATATTACACTAAATTAAATAATAGAAATAAAAAATAGGGGAAGAATGATAAACCACTAAGTGAAGAGTTAAATCTAAAGAAGAAACTCATAAATCTATTAGTATTTGAGATAGAGAGAAAAGGGGTGACTAAATGTGAGCTTACCAATGTCGTCAAGGACCTATTTTGGTCATTTGACCTCCACAAACAATCAAATAAATAAATGGATTTTTTGTGTGTTATTATATCCCATGTGCATCTAGGACTAAGAATAACAATATAAATGAATACAAGAATAATAGTAAGTGTATGTACCATTGCTCTATACTTTATGAGGATGTACTCCACTTCTCTTAGTCTTGGGAAGGTTAACTTGGGTAATTTTACGTGGGTTTGTGTAAGTCTCCTTCAAAGCTTGTAAGGAGATTGAGTGTTTTGAGTTGTTAGATGTCATGTGGCTCATCCCATTGGATAGAAATAAGTGATATTCTAGTTCCTTTATACCCTTTCTTTTGGATTTGAAAGGGTTCTTGTTAGTTTTGTAGTTTTACATGATCTATAATTTGGAGAAAAAATTGGATTTTTGAAGCTCTTTGAGTGTTTTGGGAAGATAAACAAAGTTCTTCTTCAACCTTTGGAATAAATTGAAGTGGGAGGTATGTTTTTATGATTTTCTTGATTCTCTTTTATGGTTTTTCTTTAATTTTTCACTTCTTCTAGTGGGAATTGTAGATCTCTTTTTTGGTGGTTTGAGCCTTGGAAGTTGTTGGTAGAAATAGAAGGCCTTTCTTCACCATTTTGGAAAGCATCAAGTGGAAGTTAGGATCCCTACTTCTTTTCTTGTTTTATATTATGTCACATCTCAAAATTTTCTTACATTTAATAATGTTAAGTTATTTAAATATTTATGAAAAATGAAATTTATCAGTTTTGACTTGTGATACATTTAAGATTTCAATATCATTTGAAATATATTTATATTTGTATGATTGAATATAGAAGATGAATGTTATGATGTGAAATGGAATCTTTTTGTTTCGAGCATTGGTTAATGGTTACTGAAGAAACTCTGCAAGTGCAAGTGTGTGAATGCAGGAATAGGTTGAATACCAAAAACATGGTTGAGGTAGGAGTATTTAGCCTGATGATGATTGGTAAGCATGATGGAATCTAGAACGTGCACACACCACTGAAAATCATAGCTCTACATTGATCTAGCAATTGATAGATGTCATTTTTCTTGTGTGAAATGTATAAATGATTTCATGGACAAGCTTATGGAAATAAATTATTTGAAGCATTTACTTTACCTTGACCATTCGATGCTAATTTAATAATAACAAAAGTGTTGGAAATATAATTGTTATGTGCATATTAACTGTTCTTGAGTAGAATGATTAAATTGAAATAAAAAATAAATACCCTTGTGAGAGGTAAAAAGGAAAGAAACGATGAATATATCTATATATATTATTGTGTTAAATTTGTTTTTCTTTATTTGAAATTAAAATTTTGTATGTGAAATTCAACACAGGGGAAAAGGTTTAATCGATCACTTTGGGAAAACAATCCAGTACCAACACCTTTTAACACATGAACATAACTGATGCCCATACTAGCAAGAGATTTTATGCCCAAAAATCATGGAGGAGTGGGCGGCTAAGTAAGAGGAGGATGTGGGAGAGTAAAGACCACCTCCAATTTTAGAAAAATGCAGAATCCTTGGTCGGGGGGTATCTTGAAGGAAAAGTGTGGAGATCTTGGAAAAAAAAGAAGAAGAGAATATTTTGGGGAAAAAATCATGAGGAAGTAGCGAGCCCAGGGAATAGGTGTTGTTTTCCATATTCAATTGAGCAAAAATCATCAAACACACTCAATGAGAAGGAGATAATTCAAAACTTTATTTAGGTTTTTATGTTGTTTCCTTCTCTGTAAAAGTATGGATTTTCATGCTCTTAATTCAACCCTATTCGATGGGAACAAATGTCTTGGAAAAATTATCTCTTATGTCTGTGCATTCATTATTCTTTTATCACTAGAAAAACATGTGTTTTAAACCTATGTTTTTGTGTAAGTCAAACCCAAATGCTTGCATTGTTCGTTGTGTAAGGTGAGAAAAACCACCATTCATTTTCTTTGTTTCTATGTTGCCATGCAAAGTTTCAATCAGTGGAACTTATTCTTACCATAGTTAGGCCTTTGTTTGCAAACTACCACATTGTGGGTGGCCACATAATGATATCCTTTCCATCAATCAAATCATGAATAAATAACCTGAGTGATGATTAAATCTGAAACACAATAACCCCTTGTTTTATTTGATATTGTTGGAATGAATATAACAAAATGATAGGTGATTTCTTTGATAATCTTTGATCAAAACAAAATAATACTCTTATCAGTAAGCCAAGAGGGATGATTCTAGTTTTTATCCAAACTTATATTCTTTTGATTGATTGTTCAATGACTTGGTTTTAAACAAACATAACATTTGCAAAGATCAAAATGGAATACAAATAACTTTATGATTAAATTTCCAAAGAAATAAGTCAGAAATGAATGTTTTGATTCTGATTGAACATAGATTAATTATGAAGTCAATTTCAATTTATTTCCATGTAAAATGACCTTGTGTCATTCTAGTTGAATTTTAGATTCATTCAAAAGTCTAGAGACTACTTGATCTTTGTATTTTAGTTGAATCTAATTGTGCATTTTGATGAAAGTTGACATCTTTTTGAATATGGAAATCTGTATGTAAAGTGGAACTTTGTTTTTCAAAGAATGTATACGCATACACATTTTTTTATAGAAGGCCATATATGTGTACATGCATAAATATTCCATTTATGCATTACACATACATGTGATATACCTTCTTTAAAACTACTTTATTTACCTTTATTTGAAAATTGTAGATTTCATTCCGA
The DNA here is from genome assembly GCA_007258455.2 of Sequoia sempervirens. Lineage (NCBI taxonomy): Eukaryota > Viridiplantae > Streptophyta > Pinopsida > Cupressales > Cupressaceae > Sequoia > Sequoia sempervirens. The sequence continues at coordinate 2,419 of VDFB02333729.1, read as the reverse complement.
GTAGGAAGGAATAAAGGAAATATTGAAAATTTGTATGTTAATACACTAAATGTGATGAAAATGATGACATGTTATGATTAAATTTCTGAATGCATTATTATCAAATTTGGTCTAGTTCCTTACATATATTTGTTTAACTAAAATAGCCAAGATGAGACAAACGTAGACTATGTTGTAGACTGTTTGATTCTTTATCATGAAAAGATTGGCTAGCAAAACTACTAGAAAATAGGTTGAATGTTTTGCATATTGTGTGATTTGGATAAGATGTATGTTATCTTATGTATGTGGGAGGTTACCTTTCAGGATAGGTGCCAAAAATGGGTTAATAGAGAGTATAGGTTTTGCTTTTCCAAAATCTATTATTTTTAGCTATATACAACATATGCTTGGCCAAGCATTTATAGTCCATTATGTTGAATGGTCTAATTTATAAAATGTAACTCTCTGCCATTTCCTAGCATAGATCTTGCATGCTCTAAATGTAGATAAAAATGCATGTAGATGTTAGGAACACACAAGATTCCACCTTGCATATCGTATTCTCTTGCTAAATATTCTGTGCAAGGTGGGGTATTCTTTGAGTTAGGAAGAATTCCGAGGAAGCATAGCTTCGTGGTTGGGTGGAAAAGCACCTGAACCATGTTCTTGTCCACTAGATGCGGCGAGCGTTTGAGAGGAATCACATGGAATTCCATTTTTTATTATTGTACTTTGTACTATATGATGTAAACTCGAGTTGGCTAAGTGGCAATGTTGGCCTAAGTCAAACTATGTAACTTGTAAAATTAACATTTGGAAATGAATATAAATTATTATTTTTGGACATATTGTGCTATGATGGAAAATAGTTGATTGACTATGTCTTTAATTTATTATTCATAATGTGATATTTTATTTATTTGGTGTTATTTGAGTATGACACATTAGATATTATGTCTTTATACTTTGTGATAAAAAAGAAAAAAAAATCCATCATTGCATGTTTATATGTGGGTTATGTGATCTTTCAAGTGATGGTTGTGTTGTGTTGTAGATATTATATTTTCCCTTTTGTGTTTTTAACTTGTGGAGAAGTATGTGTGGTCAATTTATTTTTGGAAGGATTAAGTTCGAATATGTTTTTCAACAAGAATATGAGTGAACTTATTTTATAATTGAAGCATTAGGATCAAATATTCGAATAAAAGAGCTACTTTTCATTTAATTTGGCCTTATTTTCCTACAATAGAGAACATAAAAAAGAAAATAAATACTTTAAGTATTCAAGTATAATAAACTAGCAAAAATTTGACTAGTTTATGGCTTAAAATTTATGGAAAAACTCAAACTATCAATAAAAGAAATATCTCTCCATTTTTTCCTTACCATAATAATTTGTGTTTGTTTAAAATTTAAGTGATTTAGTATAACTAAAACAAATATCTCTCCATTTTAGTTATTTTTTGGTTTAAATTCTATGGGAAAACCAAAACTATTGATAGAAAAAATCTAAGAGAGGTTTTTTTTTGTGATTTAGAGAAACTAAGAAAATATCTTTCTATTTTATCCCAATCATCATAATTTGAAAAATACTAATTTATATTGATTGAAGAAGATAATATATGATAAATTTCTAATTTTTGGGATAATTTACAATATGCATATGGACAAATTACTTGTTGAAGATAACCTTGATCATATCCTAAAGACTCAAATCTATTTTTATGTCATACTTATATAAATTACCCTTCTAGAAGAACTAAAATGGTTTTGAGTCTATCAATATATATATCTAGGCAAACCATTGGAAGAAGGAATTCCATGGAGTTAGATCTATCAACCTTTATCATTTAAGTTACTTTTTCTTATATTTATGAATTGGATTAATCATCACCATACAAGAATAAAATAACTAGATATTTGTAAATGACCTAAATTAACTCACATAGAAGTGTGTGCTAACCTAATTAGGAGTATTAAGTGGAGGAAATTGTTAGGATTTGGTGTGAAGGTGTGTTGATCCAAGAGACTCGTTTGAGCCATAAAGATTTTATGAATTAATTATTTAATTGACTTGTGAATATCTATATGCTTGATACTTAGAGTTATAGAAGGCCAACATAAAATTCATCATAAAAAGGGTCTTAAACATAAATGTGAGTTATCTATGATAATAATCTTAAACAATCCTTGAAAAAGTAATAACCTTGATTTATGGAATATAATAGAAAATAACACCCTTGGCTAACTATCTTGTCTTGAATCAATTAATATTATTTATTTTGTGAAAAAATCAAATTACATCACATAACCAATAATTCACTTTATATGATTCATTATATATAGTAAACAAGATTTATAAAATAAGGTTATTTTTGGAACTTAGCTTGGTAAGAATATGAGACAATTTTATTTGAGTATGAGCAAGTAATAAAGT
>VDFB02333728.1:0-34199 GCA_007258455.2 Sequoia sempervirens | reverse complement strand
TAATTAGATCAAGGAGTGAAACTCTCAGAATTGAGTACAAAAGTTTACAAGCTCCAAAGTGTTAAGAGCAAGAAACTGAAAATCTGAACTGGTAGAAGAAAGCAAAGACTAGGTCTCTTTAGAATATATCACCCAAGGAACCCTAATCCGAGCTCACAAAGAAGCTCAAGGAAAAAAGCTTCAAACTGTCTCAAAAACTACATAAAAGCAGGAAAAAGCATACTGCTTTTATGATCAAACTGTAAAGCCTCTAAAAATAGGCTGAATTTTCTTTAAAAGCCAGAAAAACACCTTATCTCTCCAAGATAAAGCTCAAACTCGACCAAGAAGAAAAAGTCAATATCAATCTGCTATAAATAGCAAGAAATCATAAAACAATTTATAAGAGATTGCTTTATGATTCTGCTTTACATGATTGCAGATTTTATAATTTGTCCATTTTTGCAATTAAAGATTGCAAAATCTTTTGCAAAAAAAGAATTACATGCTTAATTCATCAATACAATGCTTGATTTTTTCCTTAAAAAATCATAAAAATATCAGTGCACAACTTTACTCATCCATATCCCTAATTTATTTCTTCAAAATCAATTAAAAAACAAAGTAGATAATTGATTTCTTTTGAGAAAATAAAAAGCCTAAGTGATAAAAAAAATCCACCCCTAGGTCATAAAGTATTCACCATTATACACTCATTGTTTTCTCACAAAAACAATAAAGATAGGATACTCAAGGCTCTAATTTTCCTTAAGGCATAAGGGTGTCAATAAAAATACCAGCCCTAAAGACCTAATACAACGAACTAGGCATATGAATTCGGCCCCCCTGAAATATTAAACTTTAGACTTTGAATAAATTACAATGCAAAGATAACCCCACTTCGAATTTCTCACATGCCATTATCAAAGGTGAATATTCTAGACAATTATAATGTTGGGTCAAATTAGGGCATGAACAAAAGAATTCAAACCCTAATATGATTTCTTTTGCAATGATCACTTGAAAAAATTGAGCTCTGCCTGAGAGAGCACGCCGCCATGATTGAGCTCAATCTGAAATTTACATGCTTGAGAATCATCACTACTGTCTTCAGATAGCCGAATTCTTAGCCAGGTAAGCTTGATTTATACGTTATTGTAGTTTTTCACTTGATTCAAAGAGCAAGAAAGATTACTAAGGCTGCGGCCTGCTTATGCTTTGTTTCTGTTTTTCTTTATATTTCCTGTGACTTTTCCTTTCTTGGGTGACCTTATGAGCTTGAACTCGAGCTTTAACTGGAAGCTCTCATGAAAGAATTTGCTTGAGGATTTTTTTTTTTCTACTGTGCTCAAGGTAAACTATTATCACAGCTTCTATGGCTTTTCTTGTTTGAATTCATTCTGGCTTTGTGGTTGCGGCCAAGACAGTCCCTAATACATTTCCTTTATATTTTTTGTGCTCATTTGAAAGAGCTCAAAATTTGAGCTTGGGCTCTTTGTGCTTTCTTTTGGCGCCATGGTGAAAGCTTTTAAATTTTGAACCTCCTGTGAATGTTCTGGCCATGGCCCTTATGTTCTCCTTCGAGCAAGAAATGGTGAGTTACTTCACTGCCACGTATTTCTTTCTCATTGATATTTCTCCTCAAACAGAAAGCTTGTAAAAGCTTCATTTCTCTATAGATAATCAACTTTTATTTGTAAATTTCTGGCCATTACAAAGGCTGCACCATGTGTATCTCAGGAAAAGCATTTTTAAAGCTTCTGGGCTCGACCTAAAACAAGAATCTCACATTTTTGTATATTTGACAAATCCCTTCATGGGTATCATGAGATTTGAATGAAAACTGTATTTCCTTATTCTGAAGCTCGACCCAAGAAAAGAATTCCATCTTTATACCTGTTATTTCACATAAAATTCTCATATGGGTTGATAAAACAAATTATTTTGTTGTTCTGATAAAATACCCATATGGGTACCTGGAAACAATGAGAATCTATACACCAAATTGGAACCCCAATGTGGGTATTTGCTATCTGTTATATCATTTTCCTTTAGAAACAAAAACCCCATGTGGGTGTATGGAAAAAAAAATCTGTATATTAATTTTGTATCTAGTTAATGGGCTCGACCCATGATGGCTGGTGATATTCTTTGATATTCTATGACTTTCTTATTAAACCCTTCATGGGTAAACTAGGAATTATAATATTCTGGATTGTATTTTCAAACCCCAATGAGGGTATACTTGAAAGAATAAACATAAATTTATATTGCTATTTTTAAATTGGGCCGAACTCACCATGGCATTTTGCTCTCTCTATGTGAAATCCCCACCATGTAAACTCATTTGTGATATGAAAAAGTCTACACATTTCAATAATTGTGTAAAATCTGAGCTTCTTTTAGCATTCAAATTTTTCAACATTCAGCATATAAATGTTTAGAAACTTAGAAAATCTGTGTCATTCCATCACACAGGCATACCACAATATGACAAAAACTAAAAGTTCGTTTAACAACCTTCTTACATCTGCACCTTCAATATACCTTGGTAAGTCATTTCCATATTCCTATACTTGTCTCTTTGTGAAGAAAAGTATGTCTGAATGTGTTACTATTCCCACGCTATTTTCTTTTCACACAATTTTTTTTGGATTCCTTTATTCCACCATACAACAAACTCTTGCTTTCTGTCCTTGGAGTTATGCATAGATTTTAATTGAAACCTTGTAATTCTTTGGACTGCATTTACTTGACTGTTCCTGTGCATAACTAACACCTCAGAAACATCTTTTGGAATGATCATTTCTCACCTCGTAATCCTTAATGTTGTATTTGTATTACCGGTCAAACTAGAACTGATCAATCATTTATTATTTGAGTGCATTGTCTATCCTTTCATACTCTTGGGCTTCAACCTGGCACTCTTCATGCATTTTTATGCTCCATTTAATAAACTGTTCAGTGAAATTACTCTCTCCTGAGATGAAAGTTGAAACAAAACTCTTCATTAAGGCATAATGTATGCCTGTTCACTATCCTTGGTTGTGAGAAAGAACACTGATGAACCGAACCTGACATATGATCATGATGAACAAAGAATGCAGAATGTGAACCATACAACAATGTTTGATGTAATGTACTCAGTTAAATTAATTGAGCGAGTTAAACTCACTGTTCACCTGTAGATTTCAGAAAGCATTAACTTGATTGTTATGAATGCACAGTTGGTTTAATAGCTTGATAGATAACTATTCTTTTACTCTTCCAGTTCATATCATTCCTTTTGATGAATATATGATGATGTAATTACTATCTCTTATCAGCCCACTTGTAATGAATAAGGGCAACATGCCGAGCTCTACCCTTGTGGGAGCCCATTTTTCTCCACATGCTTGGTCTTCAAATAATGATCAGCTTCGTGATTTTCCCTATACTTGCATAAGGAAACAAACAATGTTAGCATAAAAAACAAGATATAATGATCATATTGACGTTTCTCCTTCAACTCATTTCTTTTGTACTTTCTTGATTGTTTCAGTGTATGATTGATAGTAGGTTGCACTATTGTTGGTGGTTCATATAGGTATCTTCATAATCAGAGCCTCTGACATCCCCCTCTTTTCTCTTACAGGTCAACGGAGCTCGAGAAGACAAAGGTGCACTACTTCAACATCAACCATCAGCTAATCAGGAAATGATGATTATGCCGTTACTTATGTGATTTTTCTCTTTGCATCTTTCATAGTGTAGTGTGCTATTAATGATGTACTGTGACAGTCCCATCCACGGCTTGTGTGGATATTTGATTTCATTTTATGCTTTTCATTTTCAAAAGAAAATGCATTTCAATGCACTGTTGTAATATCATTTGGATTCTTGTAATCAAATGAAGCTATGTAAAAATGAATCATTTCATGAAATAAATGAAAGCATCTGAAATGCTCTGTTGTTTATATGCTCAATTTTGTACTTCATTTAATTGTGGAACATTTGAATGGCACTTTTGAAATTCTGATTCTTCTTTTAAATGCACAACTGTCACTTGACGAACAATGAACATGATGCAAACAACACTTAAACATAATCTGTAATTTCACCTTAAGATATAACAATGTTCAACCAGCTCCACCAATCAAGCTGTGGTGAAAAATTGGTAACAATTATACTTTTGATTTAGGTCATTATACCTTTTTGAAGGGATTCATTTATCGTTGAGATTACACTCTTGAATTGGGAACCTTTATTGTTGTGATTGTATTTTTGAAATATAGTCATTTAATAATATGATGTTATATTTATCTGTATGGTTAGTTGGTAAGTAAGAGTTACATTGAATTACTTAAGTAGAAGTGTCATAGTAAACTTAAGAGGTTATAGGTTATTCTTGGGGTTACAGTTACTCCATGGCGTAAGGGGATAGCCTATGCATAGGATATGAATGATCAATACAAATTGAGCTAGGAATGTGGGTGAATTATATGTTGTCCACTCGAAGTACTGGGTGATGAATACTTTGGCTAAAGTAGTGCAAGTTGCCATTGTTTACACTGTCAGTCACTGTGATCTAGGTTTACATACTAGGCAGGGAATTTCATATGGTTAGGTTGTAGCCATTGTGTGATAGATCTAGATATGTAGGAAACAACACCAAGCTTAGAGGAGGTCAATTTAATTATTAGGATACCTAAACAATCTCTTCGTCGGAGGGAGGTCCATCTTACGAGTTAGGTAGATGTGCGGGGGATCGCAGTGAGTATGTGGTTGGTGGAAAAGCACTTGAGTGATGCTTCTCCTCATCAATAGGCAACCAAGATTTGATGGAGGGCACCTGGACCATTCGTATACCTAGTGCCAGTGAGCTCATGGAAGCCATGTAAGTATTTATGTATCCATTTCTATGGAAGATTGTAAAAGAGAAAATTTTATCATGAAATTATGTAATATGAAATCAATACTATGGAAAGTTGTAAAACTTTGTTATAATGCAATGGGAAAGTTTGGAAAGATTTTTATTTCAAATATGTGTTATATTATTATCTTTGAAAAGAAAAAATTTATTGCTAAGTGTAGGCATCATATTTTATTTACTTGAGGTTAAAAACCTAGTAAATTTATTGGGGTAGAACAATGGTCATGTTACACGAGAATAAGCAGTGAGTAAAATGGAAGACAAATCGATGTATTTATATTTTCTTGCAAGGAAAGTGTATTAAATGGTTATTGGTTGTCTTTTGGAGGTTAGTGGTTTTTGGTATAGTTAGTATTTTAAGATTTTATGTTTGGATATCTCTGTATGATGTTTAATTAGTGGTTGTTTGTTGGTATTATTTGTTTGTGCTATTTTTCTTATGTTTTTGGAGGGATTATGGGCTTCGTATGTGTCATAAATTCTTTTCAAAACCCATATACCTTCCAAGAAGTTAATTCCTATTCTCTTTACATGCCTGCATCTAGAACTTCATTATCAATACTTTCATTGTCATTGTCGAGTTCAATTTCTCCAAATCTATTGAGGTCTTCCTCTTCTTCTATGGTAGGTAGTCTTGAGATAGAATAGAGGATTTTTTAATCTTCCCCCTTTATGTCTTGTTCAATTTCTACTATATAAGTTCTACCTTTGTTTTCCCCTAGTGGAATATGAACTATCTTATTATCATCCACCAAAGATGTCTCTTTTTTCTTGAGTCTACTATCTCATTAGAATTAAAAAAATATTTCAATTCTAGCAGTGCTCTAAAAGTGTTAAATGGTTCCTTCATCTCAACAACCTCAAAATAAACTATTTTCTTAAGTCCTTCGATGTTTACTTCCACATTCTTCCATATTCTTAAAGTCTCTATGCCAGAGCCATCTTCCAAACTGATGTTCATTGGTGTTTTGATTAGCTTGGGTCTTCCTTGTCTTTCCCAAGTGGTTGATAGAATAATATTTAGGTCTGCACTTAGATCTACCATCACATGTTTGAATTTACTAATATTGAGGTATGTGGTAATTAAAAGAGGGCAATTCTTCTAGTTCCAATCTTTTGTGATTTGATCAACTTGTTGTTTCTATTTGTTCTAATATTTTCCCAATTGTTTTAGTTTGACTAGGCAGTCCTTTTTTTAGGTCAAAGAAGCTAAATTATTTAGCATTATTACCTCTTTTGAGAAACATGCTATGTCATATTTTTGTTGTTGTATAATTTGTTTTTTTCTCTTTCTATTACCTTATCATGTTTTTTTGCTTGGCTAGAAGTAATCATCATATTCCTCTTCTAGACTTGACTCTTTGCTAACTTTTTCAATTTCTCTTTATTTATTTTTATTGATATCAGTTCCTTGTCTAGTCAGTACTGTAACTTTATTATTTTTTGTTCCATATTCTTAATTTGAATTTGTTGTTCTTCATTGGAATATTCTTCATTTGATGTATCAGATGACTATTTATCCATTTTTTGACAACTTTTAAGTCCTTGTATTGGTATTCTCCTAATTACCATGGCTCATTTGGAGTCTTATAATTCATCACTTCTAGAGTGTGATGTATTTTGATAATATTTTCATTCTTTATCATATTGAAATATATCATGAGAATCATCTCCGTAAAATGGACACTTCCTTTTCTTTTCTACCCAACACTTTATAGCATAGTGGCCTATCTCACCATAGTTATAGCATGTAGCATCACTTATTTGGAAGTTGTTTCTACCAAATCCTCTTCCTTTATAGTTTTATTTTCTTATATCTCCCATATAATCTTGAGGTGGTTTATTCTGTAATGCATATGCACTTCTATTATCTCTCCAAGGTGGCTATCTGTAACCTACATCATATAAAGGGCCTTCTACAAGTCCTTTAATATACCATTTTTTTGTCCAGGTTTGTGTCACAATTTTACTTCATAGGGCATCTTGGATTAGGATGAAAAGTGTTGTATTCCAAATTTTAAATTGGTTTACAAAACAGTCTTTATGGAGGTGACTTTCTCGTTTCTAGCAAGTTCCATAGTACAATGCATTTGTTTTGGTCGATACTATTTTCAATTCTACATGTAATGATGTTGTAGTTCTTTCTCCTTGGGATTTAGGGAAATTATTTAAGAGATGACCTTCCCTTGAACAATATGTGCCCAAATATCTTTACCTTTCTTTGCTTCTCCTCTTTCCAAAATTCCCTTTTGTATGTTTTATTGTTCTACCGCAAATTGCAACTTCTCAAGATTCTCTTTAATGTCATCTTTTTGGGGTCTACGTAAAATCTAAGATTCTATGTGGTATGCCATTATGATAAAGTCTATATAAGTATTAAATATTCTTCCATCTAAGGCTTCTCTTATATCTTTCTATAGTCATGAGATAAACCATTTAATCTTGTGTCACTCTGTTAGGGTTCCTCCAATTTGTTGTAGACTTCCTTAAATCTTTTGTTATAATCCTTCATTGATTTTTCTTCTCCTAGCACTAGGTCCCTAATTTTTCTAACACTCTTTGTAGGGATATCTAGAGTGTTTAAGTTTACCAAAAAGTCATGTTTTACTTCATTCCAAATTTTTCCATGCTTCGAGTAATTCTTTTTGTACTAGTTCAATACTTATTTCATTAGTGAAGATATAAAGTCTAATAAATTTGGTTTGTCCTCATAAATTTCCTATATTTCCCATAGATATTCTAATAGGAATGTATTTTTTACAACCTCTATTGTATCTCTTCCAAATACTAGGATTTTGATCAACGATTTCATTTTTTTCTAGCTTCTTTTTGTTTTGATTTTTTGGATTTCTGAGCTATTCTTTTCTTCCTTTTCTTTCCTTACTTTCCTAGTAGTATGGGTCTTCTGCTTTCTACCCTTATCTCTTGCTAACTTTATGTCAAAGTACTCTTTCCTAATTATCTCTTCCCAATCTACTTATTTTCTTTCTTTCTATCCTTTCTCTTTACTTTTCGATATTTCTTCTTTCAAAATTATTCTACTCTTATATGGCTTAGGTGATGGGTCCTAGTTTTGGGTTTGTGACTCCTCAAGATATCATTTCAATTTCTTAATTTTTAACGATATTTTATTGGTTAGTGAACGTGATTCCTTACCCAAATTCAATATGATCTCTTCAATTTTCCTTATTTTTTCTTCCTTCAATTTCCTTATACTTCTATTAACTAACTCTTCCAAATATTCTTCTTGAATTTATAAATCCTTCTCCAAAGTTTTGATAAATTTAATAGATCTATCATCTAGATTGATGTTCAATTTTTATAGATTTAGTCTAATGGTAGGAACTTTGGAGGGTTGTGGTCAGAGTCAAGTTTTTGTGTTATTGCAAGGTCCCAACAACAATATTCTAGATTCTCCATAATCATAAATGTTCCACTTTAAATTGGTTATCATTTGTCCTACTTTTTCCAACATAAATTTTATTTCTTTTGGGTCTTCTATTCTTCTTCTTTACCGTCCTTCTCTTTTCCTTTGGCAACACCCACTTTGGCATACTCAACAACACCCTCATTGGTGTTCTTAATTATCATATTCTCCATAATTTCCATCCTTCTGTGGTGTCTTTCTTCTCTTTCAACAATATGTTTTTTTCTTTTCTCTTCTCTATTTGGGCTTGTCAAGTTCATTTTGTTCTCTAACCTCTCTTGTATTTTTATTATCTCCTTTGGCCATGGCTATGTTTGATTTGAAATTACATTATTTCTTTTATTATTTTACATTGTAGTTATTTAATAACTTTTCTTATTTCTCACATCTCTTTGAGGATCTCTTTTGAAATCCCTCCCCCTTTCCATTCTCCATCCCCTTGGTGCCTAACCCCCTCTCACAAGGTAGATTCCAAGAGGAAAATTCTGTAGGTTTTCATATCTTCCTTGGTTTTTCTTTCCTTTTCTATATCTGAATTAAGATTACCGACCTTTATACAACCTAACTAGGGTCCTGAAAACAAAACCAATGTTTGCAAGAAAACTAGGGAAACACAAACAGGAGTTTTGAGCCTCAAGTAATTTTTGAGTGTTTTATTTTATACCTGAACTTAGTTATATAAAGGGAGTAATGGTTTGAGTGAAACAAAAGATTAATTAATTAAACATATATAGCATAAATCCAAACAACACAATATAGATAGAATTTTAGTATCCCTATATTAGTTATCTTAAGGGAGTACAATCAGATCTCCTTATATATTCTTTTACATCATATATACATTTATCATATATAACTTCCCCTATACTATACATTCCTTCTCTCTTCTTCTTACATATATTCTCTCATACATATGCCTTTTACATATAATACATATATATTCTTGCACATACACACTCCTCCCTCTGTTATTCATATATTTTCTTATACATATATTTATGGGATGGCACGTAACCCATCTATCCGACCTCTATCCTAGATGGTATCTTTTGAATCTTATGGTTTACAAGCTCTTTGTGGCAAGATGTAGTAGTATTTTATTGGAAATGTTTGAGCAATTTCTCTTTCCTGCCAATGACATGTCTTCATCCTCGAGACATGTTTAATATTTTGTGTCTAACAATTCTTATAGTTCATTCTTTTGCTCCTTTGGAACTTCTTGTCTAGAGCTTAACTCTTGGATTCATTTGTGGGATCCCAAACGAAAATATATTCTACTTCTTTTTCGCTTATGATAATTGAAAAATAGCCAAGTGCTTTTCAATTGGTATATAATTGTTAGTAGGTCAAGAGTAACTAGTTGCAATGAAAATCTTTGGCTCTTGCTTTGTAACTTTCCCGCTCTGGCTTTTTTTTTGAATTTTTGTCCTTGCTTTGATTTGATTGCCTCATGGGTCGATCGGGAGGGGGGCCTAGGAAGGCTCCCCATTCCAAGGTTGTTGTCTCTTTGTCTGGAAATGTGTCTATTGTTGCAACAAACAGTGTTGTTTTTCCCCATGTGACTTCTCCATCTCGTACCTTCGTCCTTTCCCCAGGGGGAAGGATTGGAGATATTTCTGGAAAGTCACCTTTGTCCCCTTCTCTTGGGTTAGACTCTTTCTTCTCTGAAGAAGAACTAGAATCCTATGTGGAAAAATTGGTGGGTACTGGCTCACTAGCTTTAGGTAAAAGGTTTCTAGAGTCTACTTCTTATTCTGTGACTGGCTGGGAAGTCGGTGTCCCTAAAGCTCTAATGTTGAAGGCTATGGACAACCTTAAATTGGTGTTGGTTGGAAATTTTTTGGCCTATCGTCCTAATATTGAATAGGTACGTCATTGGGCTGCCTCAACTTGGAATATTAAAGGTAGTGTCTCCATTATTGCTATGTCAAGAGGTATCTTCCTTTTCTCTTTTGTAGTTTATGAAGATATGGTAAAGGTGTTAACGGGTGACCCTTGGGCCTTCGATGTTGGTTATAAGAACTTTCTTTCCCTCTGCAAGTGGAAATTGAGTTTTGATCCCATTGTTGAATTGGGGGCCACGGATCCAACTTGGGTTTGCCTCCCTGGGTTACCCCTCAAATTTGGGAGATGGGTATCTTGAAAAGGATTGCAAATTCTTTTGGAAACCTTTTGGCTATAGACAAGATCACGCAGGAGAAGTCTACACTTGTATATGCTCGTATTTGTGTAAATGTGGTTGTTAATACAAATTTTCCAACTTTTGTTCTCCTTAATTCTAAATTTGGAAACTGGACTCAACCCCTTGAGTATGAAAATTCCCATCATTTATGCCAGCTTTGTAATAAATTTGGTCACCTCATTGATTCGTGTGAGAAAAGGAATGTTGATGGAACCTTCGATATCAAGCATTCTCTTTCTGAGCAGGTGCCTTAGCCCTCTATTATTGTCCCTGCTACTCACCCCTCCTAAAGTCTCTTCTGTCCTTGTGGATGGTGTCCTCCTTGTGAAGGATGCCCCTGCTTGTGGCTTGGTTGTTGTCCCTGTGGAGCCTCTTACTATTTCAAGTGACTTGGCTAGCTTGAACTTCATGAGTGTTGCCCTTGTCGATAGTATCCCTACCCCAGGATTTTGGAAAGAAGATAATCCTACAATTGGGAAGGAAAAGAATATTGAAAAAATGGATGAAGCAAAGGCCCCCCCCAGTTGATGGAAAAATTGCAATCCCTCATGGGAGTGGTTCTTGTTTCTAAAGTAGGAGTTGAATTGGAAGAAGGTGAATTAGTGTCTTTAGACCCCAATCTATTCTTGGAGGAAATTTCATTTCTATCTCAGAAGGAGGCAAGTAATTTAAGTGACTCCCTGGCCTTGTTCGGGTTTCCTCCTCACCCTAGTGACAAAGAAGATGAGGATGAATAGTTACAAGCCCCTAATAAGTCAAAAAAGAAAAAGAAGCCAGATGTAGGAGGGGGAAACAAGGTAGGAAAACCATCCCAAAAGGATTCTAGGAACAAAGATATAGTGAGGGATGTCTATAGGAAAACAAAGAACCTTGGATTCGATTGTGAGATCGAAGTCCAAAAAGAAGTAGCCCTGGTTGCTCCTTTCTAGGCCCTTTGGTGTTGTTGTTCCTGATATGTTTCTCTATGAAGTTTCTCTCTTGGAATATCAAGGGCCTAAATAGCCCTTATAAATAATTTTTTGTTAGAACCTGTATCCTGGACAATAAATTGGATGTTTTTCTCCTTCAAGAAACCAAATTGAAGAAGGAGACCTTTGATAAGGTGATTTTGAGTATCTGGCCTGGAGTGAATTATTTTGTCAGTGAGGTTGAAGGAGCCTCGAGGGGTATTGTTACTATTTGAAATCCCTCAAAATTAAAAGGAGCTTTGAGCTCTATTGGTAGGTACAATTTGATGGTTTCTCTAGAAGATTTGGCTTCTCAGGAGAAATGGAATTTAATTAATATCTATGCTCCCAATTCAAGTAGGGACAAGTTGTAGCTTTGGGAGTATCTGAATGATGCTATAAAGAACATAAAGGATGACCATTGGATTTTGGGAGGGGATTTCAATTCCCCCTTTCTTCCTTCAGAAAATTTCGGGGGGCTGGATGATTATACTGATAGTATGATGTAATTGGATGGTTTCCTAAATTTTTCTAGGCTTATTGATATTCCTCTCTAGGGCTCTAAATTTACTTGGTCAAATAGAAGGAATGAAAATCATTTGATTCAAGTTAAGTTGGATAGGTTTATGATCTCTTTCAATTGGAACATTTCTCAATTTCTTTCTCTATCTGCTCTTCCTAGGTCTGGTTCTAATCATAATGCTTTTGTGCTTAAAAGAAATGTTGACCACAACAACGAAACCTTCCCTTTTAGATTTGAAATAATGTGGAGCCTTCACCTGGATTTTGTTGTTTTTTAAAAAAATTAATGGGAGGAACCTGTAAGTGGCTGCCTGGTGGAGAAGTTGAGTAGAATCAAGTAGAGAGTGAAAGGATGGAACAAAGTTACTTTTGGTAACATCTTTGAGATTAAGAAATTGCTAGGAAACAACTTAAAGGAAGTTCAAGACAAAATGGAAGCTGGCCCTATGGATGACGAGATATGCATAAATGAATGTGACCTTAGATCCCAATGGTTTAAGGTCAATAAAAAGGAGGAAATCTTTTAAAACTAAAAGTCTTAGGTTCAATGGCTTACTGAAGGGGACCACAACACTAAATTCTACCTTGAAACACAAAAGCATGAACAAGATCATATCGCTCAAGAAAGATGATGGTACCACGGTCTCAACTAAAAAATAAATTGTCGAGGAAGTTGTTAACTTCTTCTCCTCTTACCAAAATGTCCAAGGTAATGCTAATCAGGGAAATGATGACTTCCTTGAGGTGATCCCTAAAGTTATTTTTGTACAAGACTTAAAGAATATGACTAATGATGTTTCTATGGAAGAAGTTAAATAGGTTGTGTTCTCTTTTGGGGCTTATAAATCCCTGTCCCTAATGGGTTCCCTCCTGCTTTTTTTTAGAATTACTGGAATATTGTTAAATCTAACATATTTAATGTTGCTAGAGATTTCTTTAGGTCAGGAAGGCTCCTAAGCCAACTAAATGTCACCTTTATTGCTCTTATTCCCAAGAATTATGATGCCTCTTCTCTTAAATATTACAGACCCATTAGCCTCTGTAATACTATCTATAAAATCTTCTTTAAGATCCTTGTGTTCAAACTTAAAGTTTTTTTAGGTAAAATGATTGCCTTGAACCTAAAAGGATTTTCCCAAGGAAGAAACATTCTTGATGTTGTTATCTCTACGCACGAAATCCTCCACTCTATGGACCTCAGTGAAAACCTAGGGATGGCCTTCAAAATTGATATCTCTAAGGCTTATGATATAGTCTCTTAGTCATTTCCCTTTGTTGTTCTTAGGAAATTTGGGATTGAAGGAAGATTCCTAAAGCTGCTTTCTGCCTATGTCACTTTTCCTATGTGCTATGTTCTGGTTAATGGTGTCCCCCAAGGTTATTTCTCTTGTGGTCATGGACTGAGGCAAGGTGATCCCCTCTCACCTTATCTTTTCATAATAGTTGTAGAGGTCTTAGGAAGGAATATCCAAAATATTGTTGACTCTAAATCCCTTAAAGGTGTAAAAGTTGCTTCATCTCTCTCGCTTGACTCCCACCAATAGTTTTTTGACGACACACTCTTGTTTGGTGAAGCCTTGGTGGGGGAAGCCAACCTCTAGAAATTGGTTCTAAATGTCTATGCTTTTGTTTCTGGCTAGTATATTAACTATGAAAAAAGAAAGATATAGTTCTTTAATGCTGATGAAGTTGTGAAGGAAAGAGTGGTGAAGATATTGGGATGTCAGGAAGTTGTTCTAACAGCAGATTACCTGGGGTTACCTCTAATTTCCAGAAAGTTGGAAAATAATTATTGGAACCATTTGATAGAGAGAGTTCAAAAGAAGTTGGCTGGGTGGAAGGGGAAACTTCTAAGCTTAGCAGGGAAGATCCAGCTGTTAAAAGCCTCCTTACATAATATCCCAATTTACTACCTGTCTCTCTTCAAAATACCGACCTTCATAGAGAAAAAAATACAACAGATTCAAAGAATATTTATGTGGTCTAGAACTGAAGAGAAAAATAGACTATCTCTGGTAAGCTGGGAGAAAGTGTGCACTTCAAAAAGTGTTGGAGGGATGGGGATAAGGAGAATCAAATTGCTTAACAAATCCCTAACTGCAAAGGTGGGATGGAGTCTTTTGGAAGGGTCAAAGGACTGGGTGAAGATTTTACAAGCTAAGTATTTGAAGAACATAAATCTTGGCTGCTTCCTCTCTACGACTGATCTGCCTAGTGGGTTTGTTCTATGGAACCATCTTATTAAAATTAAAATTGTGTTGAAATTGGGGGTTAGAAAGAGGATTGTTAATTGTAAAAACACTAATTTTTGGAAAGATCCCTAGACTGAGGCTTCCCCTCTCTCCTCAACTGATGGATTTAATCCCCTTAAAAAAAGCTTGACAAGGATATGTGGCAAAAAGGTTTAAGATTATGTCAATTGGGAGGTGGAAGAACCTAAATGGAAGGAGTTCAACTTGTTGTTAAAGAGTGTTTACTTAAGAGGTTAGAGACAGATCAACTGGAATCCGATTCTACTAAGATTACACAATCTCACAGGGGAGGAAAATTAGTTCACTATTGAAAGGGAAGATGAATGGGTGTGGAAGGGGAGCTCTTTAGGTTGTTTCTCTGTTAAACATGCTTATAATGAATTGGTTAAACCCCTTATTGACAATAGAGACCCTCACTAGGATAAAGTGTAGATTAAAAAAATGGTGCCAAAAATCAACAGTTTCTGTTGGGCTGCTTCACATGGAAGAATTCTAACTATTGATAACCTAGTTAGGAGAGGATTTTAGCTTGTTAACCGATGCATCCTTTGCAAGCAGGATGAAGAGTCTATTATGCACCTTTTCTTTCACTGCCAGTTTTCTAGAGAAGTGTGGTCATTCTTCCTTCCTTTGTTGTTTACTAACTGGGTGTTTCCCCATACTATGAAGTCCTTTGTTGAAAGTTGGTCTAACTACCCTTTCTCCCATAAGGTAATTGTGGATCTTTGGAACCAAATTCCCCCTTCTTAACCTAGGGAATATGGAAGGAAAGAAATAATAAGATCTTCAGAGAAGTTGAGAGAAGTAGCTTTGAGGTTTGTATGAGCATAAAAGCGTAGGTTCAGGAAAATAAGGATGTGGGAAGATACAACTTCTCGAAAGTTTGGTTGAACTACAAAGAGATGATAATTAAGCAGGTTTGGGGTCTAAGGAAGGATTTAACTAACCTTAATTGGACAAATATTTTGGCTAGGAAGTCTACTATGTGGGTTTCTCTTGAAAGAGAGTGGATTAAGTGTAATTTTGATGGGTGTTCTAAAGGTAACCCGGGTATGGTAGGGGTGGGAGGTCTGCTTAGAAACCATTTAGGTGACTGCATTGTGACTTATCATGTTAATTTGGGAGTCTTCTCTAATAATAAAGCAAAGGCTATGGCTGTCTGGGGGGGAATAAAGACTCTAAAGGATTATGGTTTTAAAAAGGTTATTCTAAAAGGAGATTCAAAGCTAATTGTGGACATTTTGAATGGAGGGGTTGTGATCCCTGGGGAATTAAAAGATATAATTGATAAATGTTTGTCCCTTATGAGCTTCTTTACTCATTATAGGGTGCAACATGTGTTTAGAGAAGGGAATATATCTATTGACTGTGTTGCCAATGAAGCATTGAGGTGTAATGGGTAGGCCCGCTAGGTTAATAATCAATTGTAGATGTCATTAAAGGACAAGGTTCTAAAAGAAAATTTTGAATATGTATACAACTTGCAAAAATGATGGTTGGGAGTGGTAGAGGAAGTTTTGTGATCTTGTGATTTAAAGAGAATGAAGAATAATGACGAGGTAAGTGGTACAGTGTCGAGCAAGAAGATCTCCTCAGGAGGAAAGGGTAATAATTATCTCCTTCTCAAGATGGTTAAGGATTATATGACTTTAATCAATTTTAAGAAGGGTGTCAAATCCAAGTGTGTTGAAGCGGCCAATGTCAATTCCACCCATAATTGTGAAGATTTTCCTTGTATGAACAATAAAGAGTCATTAATTATTTGTAAAAAAAATAAAGATCTCTCAGCCCCCAGAAATGTGTTATCGACTATCTCTAAGAGAAAGTTCTTGAAATTTACTTCCTTAAGTGTTTCTTCCAAACTGGTTGCAATAGCACCTTCTGCAAGTTTGGTAGGAAGCTGAAGTGGAGTGAGGTTATGAAGAAAATTTTGTAGAATGCCAAAAGTTTGTAGAGCACAAAGATGGGTGGGATGAGGAAGCGCACGGAACCTCCGAATTGCCAAGCGCTTAAACAAAATGAAAACCTATGGAGACTTTTTGAAAGAGCTAGTATGGTCCCCTTTTTCAAGGACATGAAGGGATACAACAAAAGCCTTACTAGAAAATTTACCAATTATTGGAGGAAAGGAAATGTGGCAATTGGAGCGGTTAAATTCTAGGTGACGGTGTAGTTTATTGCGGAGGCTATTGGTTTGCAAAACTAGGGAATCAAGGTGGCTAAAAAGAGTGGTGTTGATTACTAGTCTTTTGTTGACAAGTTTCTTCATGAAGGTGAGAATCTAACTAGATTTCAAAATGGTTACACAAGGCTCGAGCTCCCGACTCCTTATGCCCTGGTGAGTATGTTTGTGACGTGGTATTTCACTCTTGAAGGAAGATATATGACAGTGCATGCATATCATTTTCCATTGTTGAATCATATAAGGCACAATGAGAGAATCAATTTTCCATTTTATTTAATATCTTCCCTACAAATTAATATTGAAAAAGGTGCGAGCCCTCCCCTGCATCAAGGATTAATGCTTTCCCTTTACAAGCACACCTTAGCATTGAACCCTCATGGAAACCCTTTAGTTTCTAGACTGGATAATGAGAACCGTAATGCTGGTGAAAATGCAGAACCGTTAGAGGAGGCTTACCCTATTGAGGAACCTAACCATAGACTTCCTCCCATTGCTACTGTTAGAAATGAGCTAACCCTTGCTAAAATCCCTTCCTATGCTGCCAAAAGCTCAAATCCCTCAACCCCTATGGGTTTGAAGAATCCTGCTAAAAGCTCCATCGAGCTTAAGCTGGTTAAAGTGACTCCAGAGAAGCGCAAGCATTCCACCCTTCTCCTAGAACTGCCCAAGTCTAAGAAGATGAAAAAAGAGCGTAAAATTTAGAGTGAAGTCATTACCATTAGTGAAGAAAAGGAGGGTATGCAAACAAAGGACTTGAAGGATAGGAAGCAGTGTCAGGGTGGTGGAGGCCATAGATCCATACACCTAGCCAAGGCTACATCCCAAGACAGGAAAGTGAAACAGAAAGCCACCTTTCATGAGGAGGAAAAGTTGTAGGTGGAAGAATTTAAAGCCTAGGTTGATGAAGAAACTAATGGGACAAAATTTGAAGATACTGCCTATGACATGGGTGAAGAGGAAATTGAGGAGGAGAATGGAGATAACAAGGAGGAGGAGACTAAAATTGAAGATGTCCAGAAGAATGAAACCCTGATTGCTCTTGATTCTGAGAATACTAGCAATGATACTACTGTTGAAGACTCTAGCATTGATTATCTGAAAAGCAGAATAACCTATATGCAGGTTCAAATGGATGATATGGAAAAATATTTGGTCATGTTGATGAAGGTAACAAGCGACCTAATGCATAGAGAAATGGTTGGTGTAGTGTTTGGGCAAACCAAGATCACTAGGAAGCTAAAAAAGTTGGGAAAGTCAGAGGACTTGAAGGACTTGGATGAGACCGATGGACCTAATTGGAGAGAGTATATCTCCCTAATAGGAGATTACTAGGACTTGTTTGGAAAAGCCAAGTAATGGCTTTTTTTCTTATTTCTGTTAATGGTTTCCCTACTCTTTTTGTCATTTTGTTTTAATATCCTGGACTACTATTTCCAAATACTCTATTATGGTTTCGAACTTGTTGGTATATGGTGGACCTGATAAATGGTCTTTGTAGTTTAAAGTAATCCAGTAGTAATCTTTTGTTTGTGATTATGTATAATGGTTCTATGGTTACTGTTCTATTATTTGGCTTGTGTACCACCCTGGACATGTTGCTTTTTGATGTGGGTTGGTGGTGTTGTTTTACCCACCCTGTTTTCTTTTTTGAGTTTTGGTTGTAACCATGGGATTAGGGCCTGTCCCCTGCTAATCTAATAAAAAACATGTTCAATTGGTGTCTCTCCTCTTACTTCTTCTTCACTATCATTGTATAATGCATTTATCGCCTCATCATCTCAAGGATTTATGGATCTCAAATAATTTACTTTTTGAGTACACAATACTTGAACATGTACACTAGTATTCATGTACTATTATTTTACCTCTACATATTTTATAATAAGAACATAGGGTGTATCATGAGGTCTCAAAATATAACTAATATCTATGAAAAATTATCCTAGTTTTATGCCTAAAAAAGTGGAATTGCATAGTCAAGTATGCATCTATAATATCTTTTGTACCAACACTAATTTGTGCACTTCTCTTTTGGGGTGATTTCCCATTCCTTCACATTTTTTGCATTCAAAATTATACTTTTGGTGTCTAATTCAGTCAAAAAAAGTTTCTAAAGTATATTTTAGAATTTAATTTGGTGTACCTAAATATTCCCAATAGATAATTCCAAAATATTATAATAATTTAGAGTTAATTGGTACCCAAAAAATAACTTGTTATGGTCATAGGCCAAACACACATTCTCCACCATCTTATTCACTAGGCATATGCAATAGTCATATTTATCCCCATTCTTGGTAATATTAATCCTTGCATATTCCATTCCAATGAGTATTTAATGACCATGAGTTGTGCAAAAGTTTCAAACCTATGCATTTGCAAGATACTCAAACTTTGTCATGGATTATCTCATCAATGATGATCTTGCATGTACCCTTTTAATTTTCAGCGATTTTTTTATATTCCTCAACATATATTTCAAATAAGGTTCATCCTCAAAATTGTGCATCTCATTACTTATTAATGCAATAAGTTAATATAAGGTTTTTGGATAGGAAACTATTTGTCAATTCTTGGTTAAATAAATGATTCCATTATGATTTAAAAAAAAAAAAAAAACACATATGAATCTATGCTACCAAAATAAGGTAATATCATAAAATTGAGAACTCACATCTTTACTAACTCTATTACTAGTCATTCAATTCCCTTTCAATAGTGCCACATTCTTTTCTAATGAGATTAATAATATATCTTTTTTCATTCTATTATTGTTGAGAATAATTATATGACTATTCTCACCAAATTTTAAGGTTGTTAGGTGTCTAATTCCTTCTACCAACAACATCTCTTATCCAAAAATATCATCAATTCTAACTCATTTTACAAATTACTAAAATATAACATGGTAATGTCACAAAAGGTGGTTGCTATCATCCTTCCTTTGTCTCAACGTCTAGTAGCTTATGTTCTTTAATGGGCATAATTTCTTCACGTTATCTTGAATGTTTCTCTATTTTTATTTATAGCCTAAAATTCCTTGAAAATCCTATAATGCATAAAATTAGTTCCACACAAAGCTTGTTATCTAAGGAAATTAACATGAAAAGAAGTGAAATTTAATAAAATTTGAATTTCTTGTGTTTATTAATGCACTTACAAATGCATTAATTCCATATCTTATAAAAAAATTTACACATTATTGTCATATTATTCTTTTTTCCCTCATATTTTTTGAGAATCTCCAAGGTTATATCATATTTATATCTATCATTTTCTTTGCCAACTATTCACTTTCTTTTATCACTTGCCAGTTGTCCTAAAAAATCACTCTATCAATCCCATTAGGTATCATTAGCTATGTTTCTCTTTCTTTTTATAAATTTCTATAAGTTGCCATGTAGTGAGTGTCCTCATGTATATAAATAGCTAATGTGTGTCTTCATATACTCTTTTTCTCATTCTATCCTTAGTGCGACCTTTATGCATTCAATATTTTTTAGTGTGCATTCATTATATTTTTGGTTTGCTTCTTGCCTTTGTGTGTTCCTTGAGACACTTTAAAAAAAAGTTCAACTAGTTTGTGCAACCATTGTATCTAAAATGTTGATAATTAAATAAATTTGACTGTTGGAATTCCCTAAAGACAAACAAAACCAACCCTTTGATTAAGAGTGTAATATATAGACAAACACTTCTTCTTTAACCAACCAAAATAAATTATGCAATAACTTAAAACTCTTCAGATGAGTCGAGTGGATTTAAATAACCCTTTTCATCCCACCCTTGAATCTCTAAATATTAAATTCTTGCACACATGATTTACTTCTACCTATGAAAACCCAATGTTTGCTCTTGAATAGGAACATTTTCTCTTTTGAACCTAGATGGTCATTGCTTAGGTAATGATAATCACATATTTGAATAATCATAGGCTCATATTACATAGGAGGATTTCATCAATATGCAAGCTTTATTAGTGTAAATTATCATGTCAAAATACCTCATTAATTGGAAATAAAATATATATTAGTAGGAAGATGGTTGTGTGTAGTGTGCACTTGATTTAAAATATCTAGAGTTATCAATTTTATTGCATCATATGTTATATTCTTTTTCTGAAAAATAACCCTTACCAATGAAACTAATTTTATTGGGTGATTCTAATTTTTTTTTCCATAAATTAATACCATCTTCCTAGTTTGACACTCTTTTTTCTTGTTTTTTAGTCATATCATACCTTTTTATGGCTTGTTTGTATTTATTACAACCAATACGCAAGTAGGAATTTATCTTCTAGATGATCAAGTATATTTACATGGGAAGATAAATATGTTTGATTATTCACATGTTTATCCTACACAATCCTAAGACTTGGTACCACAAGTTCATTTGACACTATTGCCTCTCTTCCATGGTATAATGGTTGAAATGGTGTATATTGAGTAAAAAATATACAAGTGGTTTGATATTCCCATAATACAAAAGAAAATTGTTCACCATAGTCCTTGTTCCCAACATGAATCTTAATATAAAGATGTCCCCCAAGATTTTGTTAAAGGTGTCAACTATCCCATTTTCCTAAGGATGATATATAGTGTACTTTATTAATGTTGTACCATAATTTCACATATGTAGTAGAATTTTAATAGTGTGCGTGATAATGTGAGTACCTTGATCACTTGTTATGCTCAATGGGAATATGATCTTAATAATAATATGATAAATAATAAACCATCTAACTACCTCTATTGTACAGTCCCTTGTTATTTATCCTTCCCATTGTATTTCATAATTTGTGGCTATAATAACATGTTGCTCTATGTTGCACAATAGGTGTGTAGGTCAAATAAAACATATGGTTAATTTTTTAAAATAACTCCCACAACAAGATGAGTGGCAATGTATTTTCATCCCCTTTATTATTCTTGATAAGGCATTATATATCACAACTATTAATAAAATCATGCACATCCTTTCATTATGTAAACCATTAAATATCGACTTGTAATTAATTTTATGTATTTGCAAATCCTTGATAATATCCTTCATACATTGATGATGTATGGATGAGGGATGGAGCAATGAAATATTAGGACAACACTAATTAGAATAGTAGGAATAGAGCTAGTTTAGATATCCCTTGTTAGTGCATCACTCGGGTTATCAACCTAATGGTTTATAGATCATGGTATTAGAACCCGACTTGACTTTTGGGAAAATTTTATTAGAGAGGGTTTGAATGCCCTAATTTCACCATTTTGTGACCTTAATTGCTTATGCCTAATAAAATATTGAGTGGGAGTGGAAATTTAGTACCTGTTAACCTTAAAATTGAGTCTAGGGAGTGGTTGAGAAGAGTGAGAATAATAAAAATAGATAGAGAAAAATATGGAGAAGATATATTTTAGAGGTTATTAGAAAATTTATCCAATAATTTAATGGTTGAGGTAAAACTAGATAGGTTGGAAAGCGTGAATTTTTTATTGAATGTGAGAATAGATGGAAGTAGTGTGCACCAAAATGAAGGTAAAGACTAGAGTGTAGGTGTTGAGAAAGAAGACACTCCAAAACCTAACATGTTCTTCAAATTGGAGATCAAAATGGATATCCAACCCTATGTGGAGAACTTAGTGTACATGAATCCAACCAGTGGGTGTCCTAATCAGAAGTATGATTTAGCTCAAAGACCATCTATTTTTGCAACAAAAAATCTCTTTCATGAGGTTGAAAATTACAGGGTGTGCTCTTACTTGATATGATAGTTGTGCACATTCCTTGGAGATTCAAAAGCTTTCACCAATGTCAAAGTGGGTAGATTTCAAATTATTATTGCAAAATTAATTTTATCCAATCTATCACGAAGAAGAGTAGGTGATGTAGTGGCATTATTTAAAGCAAGTACAATGGTAGAGCATGTAAGCTTTTAACAAGGATTCTAGAGAAAGGAATGATTCAACTTGAGAAGTAAATCATAGAATTTGAGGTGTTGATTAACTATGTAGGAGATGCAATTGACAATCTAAAAAGTTTAGTCCTTATAACCAAACCCCATAATATTGATGAGGTGTGTGTCCAAGCGCATTACGTAGATTTGGATAAAAAATGGGTTCATTCTATTTGCAACAAGGCTAATGAAAAACTATAGAGTGGAAAGAAGATTTGGATTTCCATGTCAAATCCCAAACGAAAAGTTAAGAACAAAACTTACTACACTCATTATGATAGATATGGGCACGAAGAAGGTTGTGATCATTTACATCCTAAATTAATGCCTTATTGAAGAAGGAAAAGAAAGGAATAAACAATATCACCCTAGAGAAAGGAAAATATATAAGTGGAGATTATAGTGTTGATGTATGTATTTCAAGTCCAACCTTAGAAAAATGTGTTGCATTAATGAGTGGAAAAACTCCAAGTGAATAAGAGCTCATTGAGTTATTCCGCATCAAGGTGAAAGACAAGTAACAAATTGAATGCTTTTTTTATTTGTGCTCGTACATAAATCTATTTTTTGAAATTGGTTGAAGGGCTTGGTATAATATTGATAGACCACATGTTTCCTAATTCCTTTGGTTAGTTGAAGGACAACGTAAAGGTAATAATCACAAAGTAAAGCAAGCTACATTTTGGTTTATATTAGGATTTTAGTGATGAGGTTATTTTGAGGTGGTTTTCTTTGAAATTTATGGAATTATCCTTGGGAGTACATATCTCTATGAGATATATAGTCTATTTCTAGAGAAAAAACAAATACATGTAGGTTTTAGAAGGAAAAGAGTATTTCTTGAATTTCACAATGGAAAATCCAAAGTTGTTTTGGCTTATACCTCAAAATGGAAATGATTGATTGATGCAACTAGGTTATTTTAATATTAGATACAAAGAGTATAGTTGGTTGAAATATTTGAAACAAAATTATATCCATGCAAGGAACAATAGGTTAGCTAGAAGAAAAGATGCATCAAATATTGTTTGACATCTACCTTATGGGGCAAGTAAAAAAGGAACCTTGGTAGAGTGAATGATTCATCAATACTTTCAATTAATTGAGAGAATTTTGGGAACTAATATATCCTTGGTTAGGAAAGGCATGATACAAAAACTTGATTTAGTTGTTTAGATCTACAAGGTAATTGGTTAGGCACAACCATAATTAGTTATTATATGTGGCTTGTTAACTATTGTAGGAGTTAAATAGTGTATTATAGGTGTCTTTTAGCATGTAGTAGGTGATCAACAAGTTTTTGTAGGTCTCTAGTAGGTTGTTATAGGTATCTAGTAACATGTTGTGAGTGCTTAGTCAATTGCTACAAGTGAATGGTAAGCTACAAGTGTCCATAAAAATGTTGCAAGTTTGTATTAATATGTTCTAGGTCATATCGAGTGTGTCTTCTATAGGAATTGCTACTAAGATAAATTTGTATTTCTTTGAATGATTCTACATGTGTCAAAAAAGGTTGGACAACTAGTATATATTAATGATATCAAGAAATTCATTATTTATTTACACTGCTTTTTGGATTCGATTGCTTAAATTTTTTGCATCAACGTTTTGGATCACACTTTGTGATCCATCATTGGGATGAAAGCAAAGAGCTCAAGGAGAAATGGATAGTTGTAGACCAATACCAACCTTAAGAGACAGGAGGTAGGGGGAGAGAAGGTTGCCATGGGTCAAGAAATACAAGATAATTAAAATCAAAAATAGATTAGAAGAATAAACTAATAGAAGAAAATGATCCAACAATTTTTAAAACCAACTTATGATAAAATGAGATAGAGGAGAATTACAAAATAATGTAAAAAAATAGGAGATCAATAAATTATTAAAATAAAATATAATTTGACTTAAAATTTATTTTAAAATTAGCTAACAAAAAAAGACAAAAATAAATTTATAAATACAAATATATCAACACATAAAATGAACCTTGACAATGAAGGAAGAGAAAGAAATAAATTAAAATTTAACTAATTAAGATTAAATAAATTAAAAATAAATAAGGAGATAAATAAATGATAACTAAGATGAGAAGCCAAGCGAATGGACTAAATGAAGGGAGAGCGCTCCAATTAGTTGAACCTTCGGTTAGAGAACAAACCGTGGGTTTCCTAGAGAGAGCATCAACAACAACATTATTTTTTCCCCTTAACATATTCTATATCAAAATCATATGCATGTACCTTGCTAACCCACTTTTGTTTTCTTTTATTCAAATCTAGAAAATATTTCAAGCTATTATGGTATGTTCTAATCACAAACCTCCCACCTACCAAATACTATATGAAATTTTCCAACACATGCATGACGGCGAGTGTCTCCTTGTTGTAGATGGAATAGAGCCTCTCATTATCTTGGACCTTTTAGATCTTGTAGGTGATAGGGTGTCTATTATGCATTAAAATTGTCTCAATACCTTCACTCGAGGCATCACACTCAAGTACAAAGGGTTGAGTAAAATATGGTAGAGCCAACATGGGACAAAAACTTATCACCTCCTTAAATCTATCAAATTCCTATTAAGCCTCATTCATCCATCTGAAAGACCCTTATCACCTCCTTAAATCTATCAAATTCCTATTGAGCCTCACTCATCCATTTAAAAGACCCTTTCTTGGTGATGTATATTAGAGGTGCACCTAGGTGTGAAAACCCCTTAACGAACCTCCTATAATAGTTGCACAAATCGAAGAGACCTCGTTGCTTTGTCAAGGATCTTAGTGGTGGCCAATCAATAATTACCTATATCTTTTCTTGATGAACTTGATCACCTTGAGCACTGATTACATGTCCCAAGTAGAGGATTTATGTCATCCTAAACTCATACTTGGATGCCTTAGCATACAAAGAATGTGTCTCCATTATACCCAAAACCTCATCAAGATGTCTCAAGTGTTCCTCCCAAGTATTGTTTTATATGAGTATGTCATCAAAGAACACCAAGAGAAACTTCCTCAATTGCTTATTAAAATATGGTTCATACAAGATTGAAAATTAGTGGGAGCATTAGTCAAATTGAAAGGCATAACCAAAAACTCATAGTGCTTGTAATGACACTTGAATGCAATCTTATGAATATCCTTCTCCCTCACTTTGATATGATGATACCCCAATTGAAGATCAATCTTTGAGAAGTACACCACACCATGCAACTCATCTAACAACTCATCAATCCTAGGAATAGGGTATTAGTTCTTAACAGTCTTTTTTTAGGTCACAATAATCTATACACATCCTCATGGTCCTTTCCTTCTTCTTCACCAAGACAACCAAAGAAGCAAAGGGACTTGAACTGGGTCTGATGTGCCCCATATCTAGTAACTCCTTAATGGCCTTTTCTGTCTCCTCCTTAAACTTCTTAGAGTTCCTATAAGGAGTAGTGATGATAGGCTTGGATCCTTCCAACTCAATGACATGCTCAAACCCTCTATTTGGAGGTCTCCCTAGAGGAATCTCACCAAATATCAAACTATGTTTATCCAAAACTAGTTGAATGTCTACATGACATGGATTACTATCATTAGTAGTGACCTTAGAGGAAATCAAACATTGTGCTACCCCTGCCACATCACCATGTCTAAAAATATTTTCCATCCTTTTCATTGACACAATCCTGGGAGCACCATTAGACATACCCCTTAAAAAAACCTTCTTACCATCCATTTTTTGAATTTTAACTCCATAGTTTGAAAGTTTTGAGAATACTTCCCTAAGGAGTGAAGCCATTGTATGCCCAATATAGCATTAGTATCTCCCAAATAAACAACGTAGAAATCATTAGTGACAATATAATTCCCTAATGTAATATTCAATCGGGGGACCTGTTGGGTATAAGAAATATTAAACCATATGCCACCATAACTTTAAACCCATCAAAACCTTATGTCTGAATACCCCTCTTTGACGCCAACGTTGAATCTATGAAGTTGTGGGTTGCTCTAATAAAACTGCCACACTATCCTTGCAAGACTCCACAAACTTGAAAGGAGTTAAATTTAGGAGTACCTAAAAGAGTAGTTGTAGTCCCACCTTTAGCTCCTTTAGGTGTATTCTCATTCTCTTCCCCATGCTCCCATATCTAAATCACTATATATTCACTACCTTGAACTCCTTCCCCCTTCCTTTCCTCATCATCATCTGAAACTACCTCGATGTAGTGTAGCTTACCTTTTCCCAAACACCCATGGCCAGGCTCCCAAGGTTCTTTGCAACTGAACATAAATATTTTCTACACAATTCATTTCAAATCTCATCATCCATGTAGTTCCTTTTAGGCACATCTTTTTGAATTTTTTTCTTATAATATTTCTTATGTTGAAAGGGTTTAAGCTGAAATTTATTTTTAGAGGCTGAACTTTCCATGTTCTTAGCCCTCTTGATAGCATCTTGTAAAGTGTTAGGATCAAATGCTTTGATCCAACCGCGAAGTGGCTCTACTAACCCCTCAATAAATAAAGCTATCAACATGTGTTTTGACACATTTGTGACCATAACAAACAACTTTTGAAACTCTGAAATATATGCATCCAACCTACTTCAGCTGTGCCAACTCCCTAAAATGTAAAATTATAAATCCTTCCTATCAAACCAGCATATCAACCTCTCTGTGAAATGAAGTTATGTAACTATCATGTACCAAAGTCACTAGCCCATGGTACCACCACTCATGAGCCTCTATGTCTAGATGAAGGGTTTCATATTTGATTGCCTCCCTTTTAGTCATGGGGTTTAGCTTAATATATGTATCTAACTTTTGAACCCATGCTCATGTTATACACTTACTTGAACCATCATAGCCGGGGATGGCTAATTTACCCACTTTGCACTATAAGTCTTTGGTATTTCCTTGGCCTCTTTCCCTTCTAGGTATGTTTCTATATATTTAATGCCACAAAATTATACCAAGGACATAGATGTATAGAATTCCTCACTCAAGGATTGGTATTCTCACAAATAATCACCACCTCCTTGTCATGCTTGTTCTTTAAGATGATCATTCAAGAACTCAAGCATTAGAGTCCTAGGAGTGACCCTACTTGTTTTCCTAAAATTGTTTACAGGAAAATTGGTATTACTACCTTCACCTTGGTTAACATTGTGCCCATTGTTTCCATTGTTATTACGATTGTTCTCATGTTCACCTTGTTTATTTTTGTTATTTGAATTCATGCTTTGCATCATTTGGGCTAAAGTTTGAACCAATTGTTGTTGTCCCCTAGCTAAACCACTCAACATAGCCATAATACTAGGGTCTTGATGACCCTGCTTGTCTTATCTATCCCCCATTTTTTCTTCTTTCAAATTAGAATTAATAATACCTCTTGCTCTTGTCCTCTTGTAAGTAATGTATTCCATATGTTTTGGATTCAATAATGTGCATGCATACAACTGGAAACCTTAAACTGGTCAATTTTTTTCTATTAAATAAAACTTTCATCAAAACCCACTGGTTCGCAAGATCTTCAACTTTGATACCACCAAATATCTTAAGCTAATTTTCTATACATTTTTTTTTTCATTTTTTAGAACTCTATGCACCTAAGAATTTCATCAAACAATTTATCTATACCCTAATATTTTGATTTGTGTTTGTAAACACTTGGGAGTTTTTTCAAATTCTCAAATGTATTTCTTAGATAATTCTGAACTCAATAAACACAAAGTATTGAAATTTTGGCAATAATCAAATTCATTCATTCATCCTTCACAATTCTAGAAGCAAATATTACAGACAAAATATTATTCTAAAATTATAGATAAAATGTAATTAAGTAATTTTTGACCTGTTATAGTGATATGGGAGGTGTCTATAGTTGGAGGCAATACTATGTTACAAAATTCAACTTGCTTGCCACTAAGGGAGAGGCGTTGATCGTGGGCATGTGACCAGTTGTGGGTATAGTATCTGACAACCTGCAGTCCACTTTTGGGTAATAAAAGAGCCAACAAAAAATTCAAATATTTGTGTTAATATGATAGGACAAGTTCATGTCAAATTCACATTATGTCCTATCATAGGTAGACTATTTATTTGCCATCTTCTCAATATTAGGTTAATGCATGTTGATATTTATTTGCCACCTTCTGAATATTAGGTAAATGCAAGTTGATATATTTATTTGCACAATATAAATATTCTTTGCCACCTTCCTAATAACGGGTTAATGCAAATGGATATATTTTTATCCAAAATATATGTTTTATTACATTAAAAGTGAGTTGAAATGCATTCAAAGTGAGTTGAGATGTACATAAGTCATTGCCAACTGAATGAGTTGTAAATATATTTTAACAAAATACAATAAAACATGTTCCATTTCTCATATTTTTTTGACAAACTATTGGTTCCACCATGTCCATATACACCAATCTTTTTGTGAATTTACCTAAAAAAATGACAAAAATGAACTCTCAGGGTCACTATGCAATGCAATTTTACAAAAAGAATGTAATTATTGAAGTTTTCTTTATAAATAAACATAAAATTAAAATAATCAGAACAAAATATTAAAACTGGTTAGAATTTCAGTGTTTTTAAATATCCTTTCAAATCACCAACCAGATTTCCTACGTACCCATTTCATATCACTTCTACCATCAATTCCTTCAATGCAAGATAAAATTCAAATTCTTCACTTGCACCTACCAATTCAAATTCTATCAACCTATTTATTTATACAAGAGACCTCAATTGTGTGATGCAAGCTACCTATTCACAATTTGAAATTTTTGAGTTTATGTTGGAGACACCTGATCAACAATGAGCTCCTCCAAAGTGATGCACTCTCCTCCTTCAGCTTCTACGGTATGTATCAAACCTACCTTCAATATTACTTATGCATTCATGTAAGAATTCGTTACTTCATATTTTTTGTCCATTTACATTTAAAAGAATCAAAATTGTTGTTTCATCACAATCTATACCCACGACACAACCCCAACCCAATATCGACCACTCTCCCTTATAGCTAACAGTGATATGTTTATATGCCTTCAAACAACAGTATGGTACAAATATTTCCAACCCTTTATGATACAACAATATGATACACACACACACATATTGCAAAGATACATAGATACACAAGATTCCTATAGCCTTCTTCATTTACATTCAACTTACGTATTTATCTATCTCTGCAATATATACATATACATACATACATACATACATTCCAAAGATAGATTGATACATACATTTCCTATACCCTTCTTCATTTACATTCAACTTGATTAGATTTATGCTTTATTTGTTCTTGAATTACTGTAGCATGTATGGTAACCATTTTTGAAACAACATTATGAAATTTTTATATAACTTGAAACAACAATATGATAGAAATATTTCAAACCCTTTCCAACAATATACTATTGTTTCAAGTTTATATATATTTTTATCATTATGTTGTTTCAGGAAGGGTTTAACATGATCACCCAAGGGTTTATAAGAGTTAGCATTGGGGATATGATAGTATAACATGCATTGCTTGTTTCATTTAACATGATTAACCAAGGGTTTATAAGAGTTAGAATTGGGGATATGATAGTATAACATGCATTGCTTGTTTCATTTAACATAATCACCCAATGGTTTATAAGAGTTACAATTGGGGATATGATAGTATATCATGCATTGCTTGTTTAGTTGCACACATACCATTGATCATTTTCAATCAACTCAATTAGATGCATGGTTAGTTTGTTCTTCAATTATAGTCACTCTTACATGCATAAATTTTATGTTTCAGTTTGTATCATTCTTTTATTTGTAAGAGTTAGAATTGTATGTTGTTTACTAATCTTATGCTTGGTTCAATGCAGAGGAAGAATAAAGTGACACCAAAAACCACACGAGATGTAACAAAAAAGAGGTGGAAAAGTGTGCCTGCAAAGAGAGGTGTGAGGATGCTACATAGGGATGACAAGGACGTAGTAATTCCTATTGAGTATCCAACTGAACAACCAATCAGTGATGATGACATAGTAATTACTGTTGAGCAACCAATAGAACTTGTAGTCCAAATAAACCTAACTATAACAACTAAAAAGGTTGTAGTGCAGCGAGAAAGGACCATGGCTGACATGGAACATGTCATTGAAGATGTTGAAGATAACGACATGTCAAGAAGAGGGGCAGCCAAAAAGAGGTCTACCAACTACCACATTGTCAAATTGCTTGAGTGGTGTTACCACTACGAAAAGGAAAAGGCCCCCAATAGTCCTAAATGATGACGAAGAGGAAAAGATCGTGGAATGGTGCAAGAAGATGGTTGCTATTGGCCATGGTTTGGAGATTATGAATCTAAAATCTGAAATTTCCCAAATATGTCAGTCGAGGCCTAATCCCTTCAAAGATGGACTTCCCGGTAAGTCTTGGTGGATAGGGTTCAAAAGAAGGCATCTCAATCTATGTTTGAGGACAACCCAAGGGTAAGATAGAGACTATGCTGTCAATCTCAGATCTAAAGTTGTAGCTTCATTTTATGAAACACTAGATAAGGCATACGCAACTAAAAATTATGGACCCAAAAGGATTTGGAACTATGATGAGACAGGGTTGCAAGTTGGGCAGAACAGTTCAATGAAGGTTCTTGCCAAGAAGGGCATCAAAAGTGTTGCATATATTATCCTGAAGAGTTGGGAGTGGATCACAATTTTGGCTTGTGCAAATGTTGTAGGTCAGAAAATTCTAGGCTTTTACTTGTTTAGTAAATATCATGTTCACAACTACATAATCAATTGTGAGCTAGGAGCATGTATGGATGTTCAGCCTCATGCATGGACAACGAAAGATATTTTTGTGAAGTGGCTAGAAAATTTTGCAATACAAGTACTCGGGGGTTGCTTGCCCAACCATAGACACCTCCTCATATTTGATGGCCATGGAAACCACATAGCCCTTTTTACCATTTTTGAAGCAAGGGCATTGGGCATTGAATTGCTTACCCTACCATACCACACATCACACAGGCTGCAACCACTTGATGCGAGTGTATTTTCCTCTTTCAAATCACATTTCAAAAGGGAAAGAGAAGCATGGACTACTAGATGTCCAAATTTGGAGATAAGAAGGGAAAAATTGGTTACACTTGGTAGCCTTGCTTTTGAGAAGGCATTGGTAGTTAGGAACATAACA
Organism: Sequoia sempervirens; assembly: GCA_007258455.2. Lineage (NCBI taxonomy): Eukaryota > Viridiplantae > Streptophyta > Pinopsida > Cupressales > Cupressaceae > Sequoia > Sequoia sempervirens. Next base: position 2,653 of record VDFB02333728.1, on the reverse strand, counting down.
ACTAGGTTCAAGAGGACATGTATTTGGCCTCTTAATCCATATGCATTTTTGAACGACATGAGGCCTAGTGAGACATTTCAGTTTGCTGCCCTCGAGGAAGCATCTACTGCTAAGAACATTCTAAGTCTATCCAACAATGGTCTGCCACAAATTGAGGGTGACTGTACAAATGGAACAACAGAACTTGTAGATCAACAAAGTCCACTTGAAGCAGTCAAATGTGTAGACCACTAAAGTCCACCACAAACTTCAAGTTTGATAGACCATCAATCACTTCCAACAACAGTTTTGGGAGAAAAAAATAGTATTTCAAACATCTCTCTTTCCCTATCGAGTCCACCTGAGGAGCACTCGTGGTTGTTAGAGGGTGTTGCAAATCTTGGAATTGATTTGCATGTGGAGCTAGATCAAAGTCTTACAATTCCTTATCCACTACACACCATGGGCCCAAACACCTTAGTTCATTATTATGCTGATTGGAGAGACAGTGAAGATGAGCAGTTAGGAAATGAATTGGAAAAAATAGCTAGTCAGGTGCAGGAAACAAATTATCAGAATTCAATGGAGTCATTGGGAGGCCAAAAAACTTCACACCTCTCTTGATTCTTGAAGCTACCTATTCATTTTGTCAAAGACAAGTCCAGTCAAGTAGCTGAACATGGGATTAAACTTCCAAGAGGATCCCAACTCCACACCACTAATGACTACATGGTGTTGCTAAATGAGTAGGAGGAGAGGAAGAAGGAAATTAAGCTATTGAAATACATGAATAAAGAACATATTGAACAACGTAGGATAGAAAGAATTGCAGTAAAGGATTTTAAGGAACAATTGCAAATTTAAAGAGATCAACAACAAGTAGCGGCAGAGGTTGAAAGAAAACTGCAAAAGAAGGAGAGGGAGAAAAAAAGGGAGTAGTATAGGATTGAAAGGGAAGCTACACAAAAAAAAAAAAGAATTGGAGAGGGCTAGAAAAGAGTCAGCAAGGTAGAGGTGACTCAACAAACCTCTAAATCCCTTGCCTGACTGTCATAGGATATCCACAGACTTTGTGTCTATTCAATGCCCCAAATATTGTCCACCCTCTCCTACCCCTAGTATTAGCCAACCATTTCAAAGTTGGAGTCCTTCTCATTCAAAATCTTGTCCACCCTCACCTACCCCAAGCATTACCCAACCAATTCAAAGTTGGATTCCTACTCATTCACAAGCCACAAACAACATAGAAGATAACTTCCATTCATATTTCACTTTTCCAACTATTTTTACTTGAATGTTAAGTAAGAATAATTTTGTTTTGATTGTTTTGAAAGTTCCCAACCGATGTAATTTTCTAACTGATTGTTAGATTGGGAACAATTTTGTTGTGATTGTTTTGAAGGTTTCTAACAGTATTGTTAGGATTGTTTTGAAGGTTTGTAACTTGAAACATCAGTATGATATGAATACAAATAACATATTCCTACATGTTACAGTCACTAATTTTTAGTCACTGTAATTGAAGAACCAACAAAGCATACATCTAATTAATTTGGATGTGAATGAAGAAGACTATAGGAAACTTATGTATCTATCTCTCTGCAATATATACACACACACATATACATGTACATGTATACATATACATATACATGTATACATATACATATACATGTATACATATACTTATATGTATCATAATGTTGTATCAAAAAGGGTTGGAAATGTTTGTACCATACACCTGTTTGAAGTTATATAAAAATTTCATTATGCTATATTAGAAAGGGTTGGAAATATTTCTACCATATTGTTGTTTGAAGTTATATATAAATTTCATAATGTTGTATTAGAAAGTGTTGTAAATTTTTGTACCATACTGTCGCTTGAAGTTATATATACATTTCATAATGATTTATCATAAAGTGTTGGAAATATTTGTACCATAGTGGTGTTTTAAGTTATCTATAAATTTAATAATGTTGCTTCAAAAATGCTTATAACAAAAGTAGGAGTCAACCATTATCACAGTTAGGTACAAGGAGAGGGGTCGATATTGGGTACATACATATGTATACATATGTACATATGTATATGTATATGTATATGTATATACATATACATGTGTACACATATGTACATATACATATGTAAGAGTGAATGTAATTGAAGAACAAACTAACCATATACATATATATGCATATGTACATATACATATACATATGAATATACATATACATATGCATATGCATATACATATGCATATGCATATACATATGCATATGCATATGCAAGAGTGAGTGCACTAGTACATAAACAACAATAAACTATTGAAAAAACTACTAAAAAATGCTTATAAATGACTACAGTTGGTCACGTGACCATTAGTAGTTTATTGCCAGTCATATATAACATGACCAGATTGATGACTAAACCATTTTTAGTCATTTATTGGTTGTTTTGATTGATTGATTTTGTAGTATATTTAGTCGTTGATTTAGTCATTCATTGCTATGATCTGGTCACTTATTTAGTCACTTTTTTCCACTGATATATTTAGTTGTTGATTTAGTCATCGATTGTTGTAATCTGGCCACTTATTTAGTCATTTTTTATTCACTGATATATTTAACTAGTCACTTATTTAGTTGTTGACTTATTCATTGATTGTTGTAAT
>VDFB02333727.1:0-39889 GCA_007258455.2 Sequoia sempervirens | reverse complement strand
TATTCTTCTTACTTTTTAAATTGAGTAAGTATTGCATAAGGTTCTTAAGGAAATTGGAGAGATTGATCTGTGCTGTCCTTTTCCACCTGGCCGACTTTTCTGCTTGGATTTTTGTGATTTATATTTACCTCTGCAGGTGAATAGATGTGAAATAGATTTTGAGAAATTTTCTATGGAAACAAAGTGTACAAGCTCATTTGATAATCCTTTTTGAAAAGGGTAAAGAGAAAAAAACTGAGGTTGATGTCTGGTCTTCTCATCTTGTTTGAAAGGCATTCAATTTGTTTAATAACTGTAGTATTTTTTGGTTTATGTTGACAGGCTGGAGCTGCTGTCACAGGCACAGATGCGTTTGGCCAAGTCGGATGAGCTTCGACAAGCTGCTAAAACAGAAGTCCAACTGCGTGCTGAGAGAGAGCGCGAGGAATTGGAATCAAAAGTCGAATCCCGCGTGCAGCAGGCAGAGACAAACAGGATGGCTCTTCTTGAAGCAGAGAAGCAACGGAGGGCTGCTGCCCAGGAGAGGATGGCGAATTCCATTTTGCAGCGGATGGTGCAGGAAGACAAAGATAAAGAGCGCATGGAAACACTTCATGCTAACATCTGTCAGAGAGCGGCAGCTGCAGAGGAGAAACGTTTGGGTATTTTAGAGGCTGAAAAGACTCGTGCACATTTATCAGTAATGCAAGCAAGAAGGGTAGCCAATTCTGTTTCTCTTCAGAGAGAGATGGAAATGAGGAAGCGAAAGGAGAAGCTGGAAAATCGTTTGCAAAAGGTATGCATGTCCAGCCTTAGTTTGTCATCTTTTTTCTTATTTTTTATATTCTGAGAGCTCATTGTTCTTTTTTGAATTACTCAGGCAAAGCGTAAGAGAGCAGAACTTCTGAGGCAGAGAGGAAGATTTGGAGGCGCCAGTCATATCAATCGCCATAAAATGGTTAAGCATGGGGAAAGCCTGTCAAGAAAGCTAGCAAGGTCATGGTCTAACTTGTGAGGGAATATAGAGGTTGACTTTAGGAATTCTGATTGTCCATTTTAAATTTTAATCATTTTGTTAAATGAAGTGCATGGCTTTTTTTTAATAGGGTTTGGAGGCAGTTCCAGAGGTCTAACCGCACAACCTATACATTAACACAAGAGTTTGCTGCATGTGAAATCAACCATTCTACTGTTATTTCACTTCCTTTTGAGAAGTTTGCAGCTCGGATACAGTCATTTTCCACATTGCAGTCAGTGACAGCACTTTTAGCTCGTATTGAGAGATGGTTCATGGTTTCACAACATAGTCATTCCAATATTGCTAGCATAGACCATCTGCTTAAGCGAATTTCTCTTGGAAATAAGAGAACGCCCTTGAATGGTAATAGAGCTGCAAAGAAGACTGCTTCTCAGGGATCTGTTAAAGCTACAAATAGAGGTCAAAAGGAAAAAGCTGACGAAAAGGAGTCTTTAAGGTATCCTGCACGTGTCTTTCTTTGTGCATATATGATTTTGGGGCATCCTGAGGCTGTCTTTAGTGGGAGAGGAGAGCGTGAAATTGCACTTGCAGAAGCAGCTACTAGGCTTGTTCCAGAATTTGAATCCCTAATCCATATTATATTGGATGGGCCCTCATGTAGTCCTAATTCAGCATCACCCTCTAATTCGCAGCGGCCATTTGCAGCTCAGCTTGCAGCATTTGATGCTGCATGGTGCTCTTACCTTTATCAATTTGTGGTATGGAAAGTCAAGGATGCACAATCACTTGAGGAAGATCTGATTAGAGTGGCTTGCCAGCTTGAACTTTCAATGCTACAGAAGTGTAAGATAACATCAGGAGGAGAAGAGGGTAGTGTCAGCCATGACATTAAGGCCATTCGCAGACAGGTCAAAATTACTTGTTCTCTTGCATTTGTTTAATGCCAGTTGAAAGTTTATTATAATTTATTTTCTAGGAAGTGTGCATTTTTATTGTTATCATGAGACAAGTGCTATTAAATAAAATACTAGTGGTAATTCCAGAATGTGTACACACTGTAGTTATTTATTGATACCAGTTAGACCTCTTTGATAGCATGTACATGGAAAGACAAGGGAATTTGGAATCTCTTTGTTCTAGCCTTAGGTTATAATTGGAGTTCAATATGTATGCTTGGAAGGAACTAACAACCATTGACACCATATACCTTAGTAATTAAAAAAAATTGACATGCTGAACTTTCATAGGTGTGGTCCTGTGTGGATGCTATTGCATGGTGCTTCTTGATATAATCATATATGCAGTTTATAGAGCATGAATGGATCCTGATAAGTTGGGGTAAAATATTTGACAATATAGAGTACCAACTTTGATATCGATAAGATTCTCTATCTTCTCATTTTCAGATCAAATTTCTTAACATTGTATTTTGCAGGTTGTTGAAGATCAGGAACTTTTGCAAGATAAGATTCTTCGTCTAAGTGGGAGTTCTGGAATGGCAAGAATGGGAGCAGCACTATCAGATGTACGATCTAAATTTATGGAAGCAAAGGAAAATGGGTCTCCCCTGCTATCACCTTTTTCCCCTGCATCATTTTCATCATCTTTGACTTCCCCCGGTTGCCAAAAAAGGGTTACTGGAAAATCAAAGAAGGTTGCTCGGTCACTATTTAAGAGCAGACCTGAAACTGAAAACCCTGTGGACACTCTGGGGAAATCCAGCAATAGTTCAGGGGACACGGATGCGAAAAAACTGTTGAATGATAATGAGATTATGGTTAATGATATTCTTCATGACAGAGATAGAACATTTGCTGATACTGTGTGTGGAATGAATAAGTCTTCAGATGAATTCACGGTGAGAACATTGAAAAGCTGTTGAGACAGAAGACTCACTCTTGTTTCTGACAGAATAAACATATAATCTAGTCCATGACTCCGTTTACATGTTGGCTTTGCAGGTGAAGATAAAATCAACAATGGAGACAGCATTTTGGGATTGTGTTAAAGAGTCTCTTACAAGCAACCCCCCTGATTATACTTGGGTTATTAAACTGGTGAAAGAAGTCAGGAGCGAACTTGTTGCATTAGTTCCTGCAAGCTGGAATCAAGAAATCCTTGACAGCATTGACACAGATCTCTTGTCTCAGGTAGTATTTCTTTAGAAGTCTATTTAGCTTTTGTTAATGTTTATTTGTGAAATCTATTAATCTTGACTTTGAATTATTGTCTTATTCTTCATGTAGGTATTAGAGTCAGGAAGCCAAGACATGGAGTATCTCAGCAAGCTTTTGGAATACTCATTAGGTGTTGTGTTGAAGCTTGCTATTCCAGCAAATGATAATGAATCCAAAACAATGCATGAGCAATTATTTCATGAACTATCTGAGATAGTAGTTGGAATGGACAAGAAAACAAACTGTTCCTTTGCACATGTATTGGTGAAAGGTCTTCGCTTTATACTAGAGCAAATCCAGGTATTCTTCTCCTCTTATGCCTGACCTCTGTAATAATGTATACAAGATTTAATTTTATGGATGTAAATGAGCCTAGTTTGGAAGTTATTTTATGCCTAACAATTTGGAGATCCTATCAGTGAAGAATAGTTCCCTTTTACATTACTTTTAATATTTTTAATGTGATGTTTATCAATTAATTTCTTGCAATCCTACAATTGATAAGCATTGCTAATTTACCTTTGTTAAGAATACGATACTTTGACCATGGTAGCCAATGAGTGAGTAATAATGTAAACAATCTAATGCAAAACCTTAAAAGCTTGATATTGTTGTTGGTTTGCTTTGGGCTATGGTGTGTATGGTGAACAGAAGAAATGCAAACGCTAACATACATTTGAATACACAAATTTTCTGATACTTGTTTGCATACATAAGTGTAGGAATGCACTAGTCATATTATAAATATGTCTATTGCTCACACTCATAACACTATAGATATACTGTTATACACACACACCCTGATAGAGGGAGATGCAATTTTGAAGGCTGGAATGTTTTATCAGTTACTTGACATCCAAATAACTACTTTTTATCTTTGTCTATGGACAGGGTAGTGTATATATGTGTAGGATTATGTACAGATTATGAGATGTCTATCCCAGTAAGTTAATGGTATTTTTTAATTGTCTGTTACCCAGGTTCTAAAGAAAGACATAAGTGCTGCACGGATCAGATCATTGGAGCCATTGGTCCAGGGCTTGGCAGGTGTGAGATACTTGCAAGAAGCATTCACCACTCGCTGTGGCCCCTACTCGAAAGCAACACGGATGTTGCCTCAAACTGTTCAATGGCTAACATCTGTGCAGCAAACTGTGGAGCAGCAGAGAAGTGATTTTTTAACTGCATTAATAGATTTTAGAAATAGCCAACCTAGTGTGCCAAGCACACATGCCTCGGGCTTGCCCCCAGTGACATCACTTCGAACTGGTGGCCGATTAGACCCTGGCAGAAAGTCGCCAACTATTGCTGATAGCTCAATGTTGCCCACCTTTGCAGGTCTTTGTCTAAATCTCTGTTTGACTGGCTTTCCCTCAGTTAGTACAGAAATAACAATAAAAAACCTGTATTTGTATGAATTCAGTTCAGTTTTTTATTTTCTTTTATTGTAGGATCTTTGGGTGGAACAGTACAGGAGATCCAGTGGAATTCACAAGAAACATTAGTAAGGCTAGGCTTACTGCAACTGACAAGCAAACCTGATGCTGCAAATGAGGAGACAATGCCTGAAACACTGAAATTGAACACCGGAAGGTTACAGAAAGCACAGAATGATTTTCAGCATATTATTGTAATTGCTACCAGGTTAGTGAATTTGTGAATAGCGTATTGCCATTCTCATTGGTGTAAATTCAATTAACCAGAAATGTTTCTCATTTTTTATGCTTCAATATGCAGCATGTTGTTAGTGAGGCAGACTCTTACTGGAAAGGGAGTGCCAGCTACAGAGATTGATAGTGTTCTTCATGATGCAAATAAACAGTTGAAAGATATCCTGAGTAATCCTGCAGTCTCTGTTCACGACATTGGCCGGTTGTTATCTCAGCTTTGTATGCCACTTGGGGAAAATGATGAATCCAACCGGGAACTGATGACAAGGATTTTGAACAGGAGTCTTTCTGCAGATGATGCTGTTTTTGTGAAGATTTCAGCTGCAATACTTTCAGGTCTTCGAGCAATACTACTTGGTGGGAAAGGTTTTGAAGGGCGGTCACTTGCACTGTTGGCTTTGAAGCGAATTGGCGCTTCTCCTCTTATTGACCTGCTTGCAGGGGTAGCTGATGCTCTTGATGTCATTGCAACTGTAACTTGTCAGGTCCATGGTCCATGGTATTCATGTATAGCTGGGGAGATCTGATAATGATTAATTACTTATTTGTTCTGTACAGGGTTGTTAAATACCATAATTCTATGTAATGACTTTGTAAGTAAACATACGATCAGTGATAGCTAGATTTATTATGATGGGGCCCTGGCACATGAAGGACAAGTATCCTTAACATGTAATTTAACACACTGATGAAGTGTTGTTTGGGCGATCAACTCTTGTACATTCTAGTCTATAAATGTCTATTGCCCAATCTGTATATTGAAGGATGCAGACAATGTATTGGTTGTATTGGATATATGTTTACAATCAAGAGTTCTTATGTTGGAAATATGTCACTATTTTGATGGGTTGTTAATATTTATTACAGTGCGTTTAACTGTGTAAAATGATTTATTTTTGCCATTGTCATACATTGGATGCTTTATTCTTTATTTGATCTCTCATGGTCGGTAGATACTTTATTTGGGTTTAATTTCTCATCCTAGATGATGGTGATGGACTATTTGGATAGTAAATAGTTGCTGCTGATTTGGTGCTCAACATGCAACAAAGTAGCATGTAGGAAAAACTGGATAGTCTTGTCATATTCATAATTCCGATTAGCGTAAACAATTTCTTTTAGCAAGAATAATAAATTTAATATTATGCCTGTATAAAATTGAGAAGCAGTTATTATGGCCATTGTGTGTTTCCCTACCATGTGGAGAATTTTATTTTCTTAAGCCTAATATATAGGGGGAAAAATGCTTTGTTCATAATAATTCTTATGATATTAACTTTTGACTGGTGATTGGTATGCTCTTATGCTCATCATCTTTTGTTAAAATGTTCAAAACCTAACCCAGGTGGTTGAAAACCTCTACTAGAATTTTTTTGCATTAAGCAATCTTGAGTCAAGGATTGTAGGTTAAGTTGAGGGCTATTGGAAGACAAGCCCCCTTCACTCTGCCTAAGTAATTGAGGTGAGGACTGGAGGTTTATGTAGTTATTCCGCTAGTCCCTTTGGTTTGAGTTTTGCAGACTTCTGTTCTGCCTGCGGTCTTTCTAGTCGCTTATGTGTTCCATTGGCAAAGGTTGTACACACAAACAGGTTTGTATTGATATATGAGTTCATCGAGACATTGGGTGACGAGTAATTGAGGTGAGGACTGGAGGTTTTTGTAGTTATTCCGCTAGTCCCTTTGGTTTGAGTTTTGCAGACTTCTGTTCTGCCTACGGTCTTTCTAGTCGCTTATGTGTTCCATTGGCAAAGGTTGTACACACAAACAGGTTTGTATTGATATATGAGTTCATCGAGACATTGGGTGACGAGTAATTTTTTGCCTACATAATTAACATACCTTAAAATCAAGGTATTGTGTTGTGGACTATAATCATGTATCGTAAAATCAAGCTAAATGAAACAAGAGATAAACTATTTTATTATTTAGCATTTAAAGTAGTTAGTCTTTTGTTCATCTACCAAAAGCTTCCAATATTAATTTGAGTCATGCCTCAGCAACTGTATTGGAGAACTGGTTGTATTGCAAGAGTAAAATCTTGGTTGAATTATCATTGTTTATCTCCCAAAAGCTTCCAATATTAATTTGAGTGTCTCAGCAACTGGATTGCAGAAGCTGGTTTTATTCCCCACATGTTGGACATGTGTGTTTAGAGAACCCTCAAGGCAGGTCTCCAATTTGGGAGCGGGTAAGGGTGCCTTGAGCTGAGTGGTCTGGCATCGCCTATTTTTGAGTGGGGAAGAATATAAGGGGATGTTCACTTTTGAAGTGAGTGGTATTGGGGTGTTCCAATCCAGGATTGAGGTGCACCAGGGTGTACCAAGGGGTGCACCAGGTGTACCAAGGGCGCACTAGGGTGTACTAGGGGTGCACCAGGGTACCAAAGGTGCTCCGGGAGGGAGTTCTAGGGGTTCCAAGGTGTAGTGATGTTTGGGGTGCAACTATGTAGTGGAGTCCAAGTGCTAAGGCATGAAAGTGGTTCTAGAGTGTAGTGGAGTGCAAGGGGACAAAGTGGTGCACCAAGTTATAGGGCAACGTAGTGCATGGAGGATGGGCTCACAGTGGGGCGTCCAGTCCAAGCGAAGGGTCACAGTGGGGCATCTAGTCCAGGCTAACACCAGGGGTGCACCAAGGTGCAGGATAGAGTGTTCTAGGGGTGTACCAGAGTTGCACTAGGGTGCAGGATAGAGTGTTCCAAGGGTGCACCATCAGGGTGTTTTAGTGGACAATGGAGTGGAACAAGGTGTTCCAGGGGGTGCACCAGCAGGGTGTTCTAGGTGTGCCAAGGGTGCACCAAAAGTGAAGTGGATTGTAGAGGGTGTAACTTCATGGAGTCCGGGTTTGGAACCTGGGGAACCCAAAATGAGGAGTTAGTCAAGTTTGGAACTTGCAGGATTGAAGATTGGAGCAGTTTGGTGATTAGGTTGGAAATTGGGAGATTGGGCCAAAATAGTGGTGCTCCTTGCCGATGCCTAGGAATCAAACAAATAACTTATATAGAGGGGGTGGTTCATTTGAAGGGGGTGAACCCAGTCAATGCCAGGAGTGCACATAAGTGCCTAGGGGTATTGGGAGTTAGGGACTTCCAAGATACCACGAAGTTGGTGATGGTCCAGAGGCATGATGTTTCGAGAGCACTACCAAGTTGGAGATGGGTCCAACGCCAAAGAGGGTTTGGATGGATCATGGAATGGAGAGCTTGGGGCTCAAGTAGGCATGCAAGGTGGGAGGTAAGTCCATGGAGCTTGGATTTGGATGTGTGCATGAGTTGGTCATAATGCATGGGATGCATGAGGAATAGGGTTCACCAACGGGGGCATGTATATAGAGGCTTGGAGCTAGTCCAAGGAGAGCTTGCAGGTAGTCCAAGGAGAGCTTGCAAGTATGGACAAAGGAGCTAGCTCAGGGAGTCTAGTTGTCCCATGGTGGAATGTGGCTTGAGGGTTTAGGGCACTGAGGAGGCTGAGGTGGGACACCAACATTGGGTATGTTGGGCATGCACTAGGTGTGTGCAAAAGTGTGCAATGGAACAAAGGTGGATACATGAAGTCTAATATGTCACTAGGTTTGGAAGCTTGGCTTGGCTTGGGCACTTAGGGAGTATGCTAGGGAGCAGCCTGAGGGTGTATATCAGATGGAGGCAAGGACTTGGAGTTCCATAATGAGCCCGTCTTATTGGGGACATATGGGCAAGAACTTGGTTGGACCAAGAAGTGTTGTGCAGGGCGCAACAAAAGTCCAGTGGAGTGGACACTTAGGCTGCATTGGGTGCAAGGAGTGCCAAGGGCACTAGAGTGGAGATCCGTGAGAAGGATCCACATGCATTACCATTCTGCGGTGTGTGTGTGAAGGGAAGTCAGGTGTTGGACACTTGAGTACTAGAGGCATAGTCTAGGAACAAGAAAGGGCTTGTCCGCAATGGGAGTCGCAAGTAAGGTTTGCTAGTGCCGCATGAGGTTGGACCTTTGTTGGACGAAAAAAGTGTGTTTGGGCATTCTAGTTGAATTATCCTTGTTTATCTCCCAAAAGCTTCCAATATTAATTTGAAAACCTGCCTCAACAATTGTATTGCAGAAACTGGTTTTATTCAAAGAGTAAAATCCTGTTGATTTTTTTATAAAAGAGAAGTATTTCTATGAAACTCTTTTCTACACAAGTTAAAAATGATTGCATATTTTTATAGGATGTTAAAACTTTTCAAGAGAAAACTGGATATTTACCTCATTTCCATTCTCATTATTGAAATATAGTGCTTTGAGAATGCTCAAGGGGTGTACAAAGTTGTTTTTTTATTATTGTAGATGCTTTTGACAAGAGTTATGAACTAGAGGGGCCAAACCCATACAAGAAAGTGCGAAAAATAACCAATGACGATAAAAAATAGTAAGGAACACCAAGAGACAACGCAATAATGAAGCATTACACCTTATGTAGGGGGGAAACAAAGCAAATGGTGAAACACCACTATTGAATAGAATCACCTCTTAAGGTGATTTAAATCCATAATACATTAGAGAGCTTGTTTTGATATTGCATTTCAATGCTTATCCAAATTAGGCCCCTTCTTGTTGGGATTAGGAGGGTCAACTTAACATGAAGAAGATAATCAATTGTCCTCATTGAGGGGCAAAGGCCATGACGAGAAACACAAACCACCCCCTCATCTAAACCTTTATGTATATTCATCAAAGATGAGACACTCTTTGAAATCTTCTTTTCCACTAAGGGATAATCCACCCCACTAATCCTTCCCAAAGGGAGGCCATAGGGGCGGTGGGAAGCATCCTATAGATCCTTAAGATGTTTATGATCACACCTTGAAAAACCACACAGAAAAAACATGACTAGACTTGTGACAATTGAGGCACACCACAAGAGACCCCTCCAATTCAATTTGTTGAACCCAATCTCCAAGCTTAGAAAAAAAGTGATCGAGGAAAGGAGTTGCTTGTCAACAACAATGTTGACACAAAATGGAGCAAAGAGGAACCATTCCTAGTGTTACACCCCAAATGCAGAGTTACTATTTACTATTACTACATAGGGTAAAAATGGATGTAATGTGAATTCTGAAGATGAATAAAATATGATTGTACCTTGTATCAATATGAATGTTATCTCATTTGATGATTGTCTCATTTGAATGTTATCTCTATTGATGTTAAACATGGTGAAATACTGCATATATGTGAATGAAAGGTTATTGAATTATCATTATTCTAACTTTGGAGATGTTAATGTTTACTGCATATTGTTAAGAACAAATGACTGTCATGTGCATGTGTTAGTGGATGAAGGTATGAGTTCCATTCCTCCAAGCGGAGGGGAAGTATCACTTAGGAGAAGATCTTGGTCGAGTAATCGATAAAAGTAATTATTTGAGCATATACTCACACCACATTGGAAAGATTGAGTTGAGTCAGTTTGAGGGTAATAGGTGAGTCATCCTTAGCCAATATGTTTGCATTTGAGTCTTGTTTACTTCTGCATGCATTGGGTGATGTTTATCTGTTTGAGCTTTTGAGATCTTTCTTGTGCTAATACGATCATATGGACAAGTGGGATGAAAATGGAAATATGTCTATATATATGCACATGCATGTTAATGGGATCTAACGACACATATATGCATATGTATAGATATACCACACGTACACATTTATCTATATGATGGTAAATGTGAATGGCTATATGTGAAACAAATGTGAACATATATATGTGCATAGTATATACATGTATCCATATGTATATGTATATCGATACATGTGTACGTTAGAAAATGGACACGCTCATATGGATGCATCGATAAAGATATACCTACACATACGTGTACATAGAGGCATATACATTTATACTTATATATATGCTTACATTCAATATAATGTGTTTATTATATACTATCTTGTATGTACTTTCTCTCTCTCTCTCACACACACACACATCAAATGTGTGCTTAAATTATAGACTTACAATATATATATATAAATGGATTTAAATATAAATATAAATATATATGTATATACATATATATAAATACATGTAAAGGTATTTAAGTATATATATATATATATATGTATACAGTATACATTATATATAAAATATATATAATAATATATATTACACACATTATATATGTCGATTGAAATAAACTATCTCTTGTTTATTAAAGCCGATTCATAAATTTGACTTAAAGTCAATATAGACTATGGATTGAAGGTTGATGTTGACCATGTCTTTAGAAGCCGATTTAAAAGCTTTTGACTGCTAGTAGGAACCAATTATCATTGAGAATAGCACGTGATATATGGCGTGGCTTTGCATTTGATATTGCTGGCTGAAGAATGCTTGATTTGGTTGACGTGTTTAATGAGACTATGCTTGACTTTGTCTCACGTATTGAGTTGTTTATGTCGATTCATTCACCATTTGGAATGATTGAAGTCTATTGTCATATTATGGATGTTGACTGAGTTTGATGGTGCCAAATGTGAAGGAAAAAGAATAGGAATTGGCGACACCTTTGAGTTTGATTCCCTATAGATGTCTTCTCATTGAAATAATTTGAATTCTCCATGTGCTTTTGGAATAAGTCTTTGAATTGTTGTCAAGGAAACTAGTCGATCTGTAGAAGGTTTTGTTGAGTCTAAGCCTAGTTGATCGCCACCTTAATGTTGAGTTGTTTTGCATGGAGCTTGTTGTCTTTATACATGCCTAAACTGTAGGCTTTGTGGTTGCTTGGTTGCTCTATAAATCGTTGAACCATTTCATTGTGAGGGACACATTCCTTTCAAGAGATTATACATCTTTTGCAATTCTTATTTTATGCATTATAACCAGCCATACTTTGCTTAGCATTGAGAGAGAGATACGAATAGAATTCTTATAGTTTGTGAGGAGATTATATTTTGAGAGTAAGCTATCAACTTGAGGGGTGGAGATTATAGTGACATTTCTTGAGAAGTTGTTTGTCAAGCTAATTGTTGTTGGAGAAGGCTACTTTGTTGTCTTTAGTTTGGATAAGCGATAACAGGCATGAGGATATCTTCTTCTTTATTATTTTACATTGATTGATGTGTCTTGCATGCATGGATGTGATGTCTTTTCCAATTTAAGCATTAGGGGATGTAGATTATTTTGAAAAGGAAGTTGAAGCCATTATGTTGTTTTAATATTGTGTTTTTAAAGTACTCCATAGTAGGAGATGGGTGTTTATCATTAGTATTATATACTAGGTATGATTGAACATGAAAATCACATATGGTGCATTTAGCTAAGTTATTGATTTAACTAGGAAAGCTTATGTTTTAATCATATGATAGATAATCCAGTATGGGAGGGAGATTAAAGTACTTACAAGTAGGATTATCCAAGAATATAGGTTATCTTTGGAATGATGGACTATCCATAGAAGGAAATACCTAACTTGCGTACTTACTAGTTAAGTAGGTTTATTTCAAGTAGATTAATATGTTGTGGGTTATTTGGGACGATGGACTATCTATTGAAGAAAATACCTATGTGTAGCTTAAGATAGCCTTAAGTCAAATTGGCCCTAAGTAGTGTATGTGATAGATGGTTTCATTCGAAGTACTGAATGAGAACACTTTGGCTAAAGTAGTGTGAATGTTTGAGACTCCACCTTAGTTTGTGTGACTACGGAGACTACACTGTCAGTTCACCGTGATCCAGTACTACATGCTAGAAAAAGATTGTAGGGTTACAAGTTCTAGTTATGTAGGACACAACACTATGCTCAATTGGTTGTCATTATCGATTACTCTACCAATCTCTCTGTCGAAGGGAAGGGCCATCTATCGAATGATAGATGTGCGGGGGACCGCATTAAGATTTTGTGGTTGGCAGAAAAGTGCCTTAGTGATGCTTCTCCTCCACAGTAGGTGACAAAAGAACCAAGATTTGAAATGAAGGATCCTGGACCGTCTTACAACTATTTGTTCTAAAGCTCTTTGAACTATGTATGTAATTGTATGCTTTCTTACATTGATGTATTTATGAAATGAAAAGGAACTCATGTTGTAATATGATATGCATCTTGAATGGAAATTATCAATAAAGAAAAGAAATTTTGTTATTGCATTGGAATTATTACTTAGTTTATTTACTCATTTGGTGTAAAATTAGAATTTTTTACTTCATAGAAGGGTTAGTACATTACATATGGTATTAGAGCTACCAGGTTTAGCTCTGGAACCTATGAGCTCATCATTTTTCCGTCCAACATTCTCTAATGTTGTGAAATTCTTGTGTCAGGATGGTGCATCTCAGATTAATGACTCAAAAGTTAGTAATAAAAAACAAGTGCTACCTCAAGGCCAAGAAGGAAAAAGAAGCCATCGTTAGAACCATAGAGGGAACCAACTACGATAATGCTATTTGGTTGAGTGACACTAAAAATTTTAGTCGCATACTTTCTTGAATTAGTGATGTGAAGAGGACAATGAAAATGGAGGCTATGTACAATTACCTACCAACCATCTCACTAGAAAAATTTGAGTCATTACAACTTTCTAGGGATATGCCTTCAGAAGAAAGTGTTAGTCCAACATTCATCTTTAGGGATTCCAGAGTTCTACCACTAGCTGAAGTAATATCAATTTCTTTAAGTAAAGATTCTGAGGGATATGTACCACAGACACTGCCAGACGAGAAATGGTCTCATGAACAAATGTCTGCAAAAAATGTAGACTACATTATTGATGAGCACTATATTGGCATTGCCTCTCGAAACTATGTATCGGATGATAAATTCGAAGGTTATTATCCTTTTTGGGATAGGTACAAACAGATGAGAGATGAACAGAAAGATAGGGAACAACAACTGTCTCAATTTGTAGGTTATACTCCTTTAAGTTATGTGTTAGAGAGTGAATCCGAAGGATACTCTCCACTCAACTATTTGAATTGTCGCTCCATGTAATCAAAAGGATATTGAAATCCTCAAGAAATGAATACAAATTATGTGTTTATCAAAAGAAGTGTATGCTTATTCTTATGTGGAATTCTTGTGTACATGTGAATGTTTACTTTTATGTTTTCCATAAGATAATTGATAACATAATTTATTTTAACATGGATAAAACATTCAAGTAAAAACCAATCACATAAGCATGGTGAGGACACGAACTAATCCTGGTGGAAGTCAGGAGGTTGGACAAGGAACCACTAGAGTAGAGGCTAGGATTGACCAAATATTGGCAAGGTTAGCTAACCTTGAACAAGAAAGTTAAGGATAGGGTAGAAAAGGAAGTGCCCATTAATGATCATGAGGGAGAAAATTCTTCCCATGGGAATGGTGAAAACCATAATCATGAGAAGGAAAAATCACCTACACCATCTATGTAAAGGAATAAGAAGCTTGTAGTTTCCAAACTTTCCAGGGACATGAAGAAGGTTATTCCACCTAAGTTTGATGGAAGTGTTGGAGGTGATGAGGCTAACGTGTGGCTTGTACAAATGGAAAAGTATTTTGAAATACGAAACTATGATGAAGTTACTAAAGCCGCATGGGGTGCATATCAGTTAGTAGGGGAAGCTTCTAACTGGTGTATGAACAAGAAGTTGAAACTTAACATCAACTCATGGAAGTTGACTTGGGGAGAATTTGTGGAGATTTTCCACAAAAGATGGTTAGCACAACTTTACTATGACCAATTTTTTTTGGATTTCCAAGGTTTGAGGCAAGGTAACATGATGGTCAATGAATACTGGGAGAAGTTTACCCAAATTTTGTGCTATGTTCCCATATACCATAAGGATGAGCACTTCCGCATTAGAAAATTTATAATGGGACTCAATAGTCAGATTGGAGAAGTGGATATGCACGGTCCAACAACAATGGATCTTGTATATGAGAAAGCAACTAAGCAAGAGAAAAAACTTAGAGCTAATTCCACTCACCGAGAAAGAAAGGAGTAAAAGAAGGATGTGGAAGTTCCTAACAAGATAGTTATAAAGAACGAGAAATCAATGCAAAATTTCCCAAGGCAGAAAGGGAAAAGATTCCACAATAATGGAAAAGATATTAGGAGAGAGCAGAAAAAGAATGATTCTAGCATGGGTAATACCAATAAGGCTAGTGAAAATACCAGTAAGTCTGGAGAAACCATGGCGAAAATAGGGCCGCCTACAGGATGTTTTATATGCAGAGGGGATCACTATGCAAGTGAGTGTCCCAATAAAAATACTGGATCGTGACCATATGGTAATCCATTACCCACTCAAAAAGCAATGTTTCAAAATAAGATACATGCAACAATGGACGATCGACAGGAAAAGTACCAAGTAACTCCAGTCGAAATGCCAAGTATTTTGTTTGGCCTACCTATTTCTATTCTTATTGATACTGGTGCAACTAAGAATTTCATTTCACCTAGAATAACTAAAAAAATATCTAGAAAGGTGGGACACATGGCAATGTCTTGGAATGTAGAGTATGCAAACTAGACAAGAGAAAAGGTGGATCAATGTATATTCGAGGCTAGGATAGAACTACCTAGTTTTACTACAGAAGTTAACATTTATGTCACACCTTTAGGATCATATGATGTTATCCTAGGAATGCATTGGTTGTGGAAACATAGGGCTATAGTAGACTACCATGCTAAGACTGTAGAATGCCTATATGATTTTGGAAATCAAATTAAATTCCAAGGGATACCTAGGGAGGTTAGGGTTCAACAAATTATGACAATGCAACTTATAAGAGCAAAGAAGAAAGGGTGTAAACTCTTTGCTATAAAGATTGAAGAATTTGAGAAGGATATAGATGATTCAGAGTTCCAAAGTTTACAAGAACTAGAAGATGGTGAAATAGATGAAACTGAAAAAATGGATATGGAGAAGTATCCAATATTAAGGAAATTTTCGGATGTGTTTCCAAAGGAGTTACCAGGGTTGCCTCTGAAAAGAATATTCGACTTCTCTATAGATATTGTACCAGGGTCAGAACCTATTTCTAAGGTACCCTATAGGATGACAACCATTGAACTTATGGAACTTAAGACACAATTGGACTTTTTTTTGTCGAAAGGACTGATAAGGCCAAGTGTATCACCTTGGGGAGCACCAGTCATCTTTGTTGAAAAGGGTGGTACATTGTGTATGTGCATCGACTATCGTATGCTCAACAAAGATACGATTAAGAACAAGTATCCATTGCCACACATTGATGACCTTTTTGATCAAATGAGAGGTGCCACTGTATTCTCTAAAATAGATCTAATGTATGGATATCACCAATTGAGGGTTAAGGATGAAGATATCTTTAAAACTGCATTCATAACTAGGTATGGACACTATGAGATCACACTTTTTACCTTTCGGTTTAACAAATGCACCTATAGCATTCATGAAATTGATGAATAGTGTGTTCAGGGATTACCTTGACAAATTTGTACTAGTTTTTCTAGATGATATTTTGATTTATTCTAGAAATGAGGAAGAACATTGTAAGCATTTAGAAATGGTCCTACAACGTTTGAGAGAGCATAAGTTGTATGGTAAAATTTCCAAGTGTATATTCTTCCAAAAGAGGGTACATTATTTAGGTCATGTGATATTTCCAGATGGAATTCTCATAGATCCAGCTAAGATTAAGGAAGTGATTGAGTGGCCTATACCTAAAAATGTATCGAAGGTAAGAAGTTTCATGGATTTGGTAGGATATTATAGGAAGTTTGTTGCAAACTTTTCTAAGATCGCTTTTTCAATTACTTCTTTGCAAAAGAAAGGAAGCAAGTTTGTATGGACTGAGAAGTGTCAAGAGGCTTTTGACCTACTCAAGGAGAAATTAACCATCGCACCAATCTTAAAAGTACCAGATCCTGAAGGTAACTTTAGGGTTGTCACAGATGCATGCAGAGAAGGGTTAGGAGGTGTACTGATGCAATATGGGAAAGTAATTTCCTATGAATCTAGAAAGTTGAAACCATATGAGATGAATTCGCATGATTTAGAATTGGCAGTTGTAGTTCATGCATTGCAAATGTGGAGGCACTATTTGCTAGGAAAACCCTTTGAGTTGAAAACTAACCATAATGGGTTAAAGTACCTTTTTACTCAACCTAACCTAAATGGTAGACAAAGAAGATAGTTAGAGTTAATAGTTGACTATGATTTTAATATCAGTTATATTAAGGGAAAAGAAAATCAGGTTGTTGACGCATTAAGTCGAAGATGACACATTGCTTCAATAGTAACAAACAAAACTGATTTCAAGGGGAAAGTACTCCAAAAGTGCAATGAGGATGAGTATTACTTGCAAGTGAAGAAAACACTCACAGATAATCCACAAGATTCTAGGTATGAAGGTTTTCAATTTGAATCTAATGGACTACTTAGATATAAGGGTAGAATGTATGTACCTAATGTAAAGGAATTAAGAAATATGGTATGGAAGAAAATACAGAAAGCATCGTACTTCAAACATCCTGGAGTGACAAAAATGATGGTTGATGTAAAACCATTATACTTCTGGAAGGGAATGAAGGGAGATGCCGCTAGTTTTGTGGCTAGGTGTCTTGAGTGTCAAAGGGTGAAAGTTGAGCATCATCATCCTGTTGGCCTGTTATACCCACATGATATACCAAAAAATAAGTGGCAAGTCATAAGTATGGACTTTGTGCAAGGATTTCCTATGTCAAGGAATAAGCACAATGCCATACTGGTGGTAGTAGATAAGCTTACAAAAGTAGCACATTTTATACCAGGGAACTTAACTAATGGGGCACCTATTATAGCAAGAAAATTTGTACGGGAAGTGTTGAGATTACATGAAATTCCTAAAAAGATAATTTCAGATAGGGATGCACGAGTCACTTCTAGGTTTTAGCCAACCTTGTTTTCTGCACTAGGGACTCAGTTGAATATAAGCTCAGCATATCATCCTAAAATGGATGGGAAAACGGAAAGGGTAAACCAAGTATTGGAAGATCTACTTAGGATGTATTGCATGGATCATCAGTACAAGTGAGAGGATTACTTACCCTTAATTGAATTTGCTTACAATAACTCTTATCATTATGCAATTAAAATGGCTCCTTTCAAAGATTTGTATGGATGAAAGTGTCGAACTTCTATAAGTTGGGATAAACTTGAGGATCGAGTAAGTATTGGGCCAAAAATGTTGGTTGAAATGGATGAACAAGTTAAAGTAGTTAAGCAAAGGTTAGTTGAAGCTAAAGATTGACAAAAAAGCTATGCTAACGCTAAGAGAGAACCTTGTAATTTTTCCTTAGGTGACAAAGTATTGTTGAGAGTGAAACCTCACAAGAGCTCCAATAAATTTAGAAAGTCTTCTAAGTTAGCCCCGCGTTATGTTGGACCTTTTGATATTCTATAGGAAGTGAATCCAATAGCCTATCGAATCGCTTTGCCATCATCTCTTGCCATAATGCATAATGTCTTCCATGTGTCCTACCTTAAAAAGTATATACCAGGGGTAATCATGTAATTGGTTGGACTGCTTTACAAGACCCCATAGTAGTAACTCTTGAGCCTGTTAAGGTGCTAAGAACATGTAAGCTACACTTTTGTAACAAAGAGGTCTTTTAGTGCAAAGCCCAGTGGGACTAGTATGTAGAAGACACAACTACTTGGGAGGACTATGCAGAAATTCAGCAGAAATTTCCTCATATTCTTAGTTCTTTTGAGAATGTTGAATAATGTAATGTTAGTTGTTATGTTTCAAATAATACCTTAGGTCATCAGGGACGATGATTCATAAGGGGGGAAGTATGTTACACCCCAAATGTAGAGTTACTATTTACTATTACTACATAGGGTAAATATGGATGTAATGTGAATTCTGGAGATGAATAAAATATGATTGTACCTTGTTATCAATATGAATGTTATCTCATTTGATGATTGTCTCATTTGAATGTTATCTCTGTTGATGTTATACATGATGAAATACTGCATATATGTGAATGAAAGGTTATTGAATTATCATTATTCTAACTTTGGAGATGTTAATGTATATTGCATATTTTTATGAACAAATGACTGTCATGTGCATCTATTAGTTGATGCAGGTATGTGTTCCATTCCTCTAGGTGGAGGGGAAGTATCACTCGGGAGAAGATCTTGGTCAGGTAATTGGTAAAAGTAACTATCTAAGCATATACACACACCACATTAGAAATATTGAGTTGAGTTAGTTGAGGGTAATAGGTAAGTCATCCTTAGCCAATATGTTTGCATTTGAGAGTCTTGTTTACTTCTGCATGCATTGGGTGATATTTATCTATTTGAGCTTTTGAGATATTTCTTGTGCTAATACGATCATATGGACAAGTGGGATGAACATGGAAGTATGTCTATATATATGCACATGCATGTCAATGGGATCTAACGACACGTATATGCATATGTATAGATATACCACACTTACACATTTATCAATATGATGGTAAATGTGAATGGCTATATGTGAAACGAATGTGAACATATATATATATGTGTGTGTGTGTGTGTATAGTATATACATGTATCCATATGTATATGTATATGGATACATGCGTACATTGGCTAATGGACACGCTCATATGGATGCGTCGATAAAGATATACCTACACATACGTGTACATAGAGGCATATACATTTATACTTATATATATGCTTACATTCAATACAATGTGTTTATTATATACTATCTTGTCTACACACACACACACACACACACATATATTGAATGTGTGCTTACATTATAGACTTACAATATATATATATATATATATATACATATATATATGTAAATATATATATTAATGGATATATATATATGTATAAATATATAAATATATAAATATATATGTATATATATATAAATATATAAATATATATGTATATATATATAAATATATAAATATATATGTATATATATATACATGTAAAGGTATTTGAGTATATATATGTATATAGTATATATTATATATAAATATATATAATAATATATATATTACACATACTATATATGTCGATTGAAATCAACTATCTCTTGTTTATTAAAGCCAATTCATAAGGCTGATTTAAAGTCAATATAGACTATGGATTGAAGGTTGATGTTGACCATGTCTTTGGAAGTCGATTTAAAAGCTTTCGACTGCTAGTAGGAACCAATTATCATTGAGAATAGCATGTGATATATGGTGTGGCTTTGCATTTGATATTGTTGGCTGAAGAATGCTTAACTTGGTCGACGTGTTTAATGAGACCATGCTTGAATTTGTCTCATGTATTGAGTTGTTTATGTTGATTCATTCACCATTTGGAACAATTTAAGTTTGTCGTCATATTATGGATGTTGACTGAGTTTTATGGTGCCAAATGTGAAGGAAAAAGAATAGGAATTGGTGCAACCTTTGAGTTTGATTTCCTATAGATGTCTTCTCATTGAAACAATTTGAATTCTCCATGTTCTTTTAGAATAAGTCTTTGAATTGAGGTCAAGGAAACTAGTTGATATATAGGAGGTTTTGTTGAGTCTAAGCTTAGTTGATCGCCACCTTATTGCTGAGTTGCTTTGCATGGAGCTTGTTGTCTGTATACATGCCTAAACTGTAGGCTTTGTGGTTGCTTGGTTGCTCTATAAATAGTTGAACCATTTCATTGTGAGGGACACATTCCTTTCAAGAGATTATACATCTTTTTCAATTCTTATTTTTTGCATTATAACCAGCCATACTTTGCTTAGCATTGAGAGAGAGATACGAAGAGAGTTCTTATAGTTTGTGAGGAGATTATATTTTGAGAGGAGTAAGCTATCAACTTAAGAGGTGGAGATTATAGTGACATTTCTTGAGAAGCTATTTTTCAAGCTAATTGTTGTTGGAGAAGGTTGCTTTGATGTCTTTATTTTGTTTAAGTGATAACATGCATGAGGATCTCTTCTTCTTTATTATTTTATGTTGATTGATGTGTCTTGCATGCATGGATAAATCTTTTCCAATTTAAGCATTATGGAATGTAGATTGTTTTGAAAAGGAAGTTGAAACCATTATGCTATTTTAATATTGTGTTTTAAAAGTACTCCATAGTAGGAGATGGGTGTTTATCATTAGTATTATATACTAGGTATGATTGAACATGAAAAGCACATATGGTGCATTTAGCTAAGTTATTGATTTAACTAGGAAAGCTTATGTTTTACTCATAGGATAGATAATCCAGTATGGGAGGGAGATTAAAGTACTTACAAGTAGGATTATCCAAGTATATATGTTATCTCTGAAATGACAGACTATCCATAGAATGAAATACCTAACTTGTGTACTTACTATTTAAGTAGGTTTATTTTGAAAGTAGATTAATATGTTGTAGGTTATCTGGGATGATGGACTATCCATTGAAGGAAATACCTATGTTTAGCTTAAGATAGCCTTAAGTCAAATCGACCCTGAGTAGTGTATGTGATAGATGAATTCATTTGAAGTACTAAATGAGAACTCTTTGGCTAAAGTAGTGTGAACGCCCAAGACTCCACCTTAGTTTGTGTGACTACCGAGACTACACTGTCAGTTCACCATGATCCAGTACTACATGCTAGACAGAGATTGTAGGGTTACAAGTTCTAGTTATGTAGGATACAACACTATGCTCAGTTTGTTGTTGTTATCGGTTACTCTACCAATCTCTTCATCGAAGGGAAGGGCCATATATCAAATGATGTATATGTGGGAGACTGCATTAAGATTTTGTGGTTGGTGGAAAATTTCCTGAGTGATGCTTCTCCTCCACAATAGGCGACAAAAGAACCAAGATTTGAAAGAAAGGATCCTGGACCATCTTAAAACTATTTTTTCTAAAGCTCTTTGAGCTATGTATGTAATTGCATGCTTTCTTACATTGATGTATCTATGAAATGAAAAGGAACTCATGTTATAATATGATATGCATCTTGAACAAAAAATATCAATAAAGAAAATAATTTATACTTATATATATGCTTACATTCAATACAATGTGTTTATTATATACTATCTTGTATACACACACACACACACACACACACACATATATTGAATGTGTGCTTACATTATAGACTTACAATATATATATAAATATATATATATATATATATACATATATTTATGTAAATATATATATTAATGGATATATATATATATATGTATAAATATATAAATATATAAATATATATGTATATATATATAAATATATAAATATATATGTATAATATATAAATATATAAATATATAAATATATAAATATATATGTATATATATATACATGTAAAGGTATTTGAGTATATATATGTATATAGTATATATTATATATAAATATATATAATAATATATATATTACACATACTATATATGTCGATTGAAATCAACTATCTCTTGTTTATTAAAGCCAATTCATAAGGCTGATTTAAAGTCAATATAGACTATGGATTGAAGGTTGATGTTGACCATGTCTTTGGAAGTCGATTTAAAAGCTTTCGACTGCTAGTAGGAACCAATTATCATTGAGAATAGCATGTGATATATGGTGTGGCTTTGCATTTGATATTGTTGGCTGAAGAATGCTTAACTTGGTCGACGTGTTTAATGAGACCATGCTTGAATTTGTCTCATGTATTGAGTTGTTTATGTTGATTCATTCACCATTTGGAACAATTTAAGTTTGTCGTCATATTATGGATGTTGACTGAGTTTTATGGTGCCAAATGTGAAGGAAAAAGAATAGGAATTGGTGCAACCTTTGAGTTTGATTTCCTATAGATGTCTTCTCATTGAAACAATTTGAATTCTCCATGTTCTTTTAGTATAAGTCTTTGAATTGAGGTCAAGGAAACTAGTTGATATATAGGAGGTTTTGTTGAGTCTAAGCTTAGTTGATCGCCACCTTATTGCTGAGTTGCTTTGCATGGAGCTTGTTGTCTGTATACATGCCTAAACTGTAGGCTTTGTGGTTGCTTGGTTGCTCTATAAATAGTTGAACCATTTCATTGTGAGGGACACATTCCTTTCAAGAGATTATACATCTTTTTCAATTCTTATTTTTTGCATTATAACCAGCCATACTTTGCTTAGCATTGAGAGAGAGATACGAAGAGAGTTCTTATAGTTTGTGAGGAGATTATATTTTGAGAGGAGTAAGCTATCAACTTAAGAGGTGGAGATTATAGTGACATTTCTTGAGAAGCTATTTTTCAAGCTAATTGTTGTTGGAGAAGGTTGCTTTGATGTCTTTATTTTGTTTAAGTGATAACATGCATGAGGATCTCTTCTTCTTTATTATTTTATGTTGATTGATGTGTCTTGCATGCATGGATAAATCTTTTCCAATTTAAGCATTATGGAATGTAGATTGTTTTGAAAAGGAAGTTGAAACCATTATGCTATTTTAATATTGTGTTTTAAAAGTACTCCATAGTAGGAGATGGGTGTTTATCATTAGTATTATATACTAGGTATGATTGAACATGAAAAGCACATATGGTGCATTTAGCTAAGTTATTGATTTAACTAGGAAAGCTTATGTTTTACTCATAGGATAGATAATCCAGTATGGGAGGGAGATTAAAGTACTTACAAGTAGGATTATCCAAGTATATATGTTATCTCTGAAATGACGGACTATCCATAGAATGAAATACCTAACTTGTGTACTTACTATTTAAGTAGGTTTATTTTGAAAGTAGATTAATATGTTGTAGGTTATCTGGGATGATGGACTATCCATTGAAGGAAATACCTATGTTTAGCTTAAGATAGCCTTAAGTCAAATCGACCCTGAGTAGTGTATGTGATAGATGAATTCATTTGAAGTACTAAATGAGAACTCTTTGGCTAAAGTATTGTGAACGCCCAAGACTCCACCTTAGTTTGTGTGACTACCAAGACTACACTATGAGTTCACCATGATCCAGTACTACATGCTAGACAGAGATTGTAGGGTTACAAGTTCTAGTTATGTAGGATACAACACTATGCTCAGTTTGTTGTTGTTATCGGTTACTCTACCAATCTCTTCATCGAAGGGAAGGGCCATATATCAAATGATGTATATGTGGGAGATTGCATTAAGATTTTGTGGTTGGTGGAAAATTTCCTGAGTGATGCTTCTCCTCCACAATAGGCGACAAAAGAACCAAGATTTGAAAGAAATTATCCTGGACCATCTTAAAACTATTTTTTCTAAAGCTCTTTGAGCTATGTATGTAATTGTATGCTTTCTTACATTGATGTATCTATGAAATGAAAAGGAACTCATGTTATAATATGATATGCATCTTGAACAAAAAATATCAATAAAGAAAATAAATTTTTTTATTGCATTGGCATTATTACTTAGTTTATTTACTCATTTGGTTTAAAATTAGAAATTTTTACTTCGTAGAAGGGTTAGTACATTACACCTAGTTCTAGTCAACTCATCAAACAAAATGAGATCACATAGAGAGCAATATAGGGTAGTCCAAACTTCTTAATCCCTATATTCTAATATGGTAAGTCATGGAGTCTAACCCACACTTGGACTTTTTTTATGCCAACATTGTTAAGATCCAAACCTAGTTTCCACTTCATGGGGAAGAGGTACAATTTTCCAAGAAACCATGGACCATCCTTTAGGGTTTGAAGATAGTCATTGTGAAAAGAGAAATATCTATCGTCCTGAGAACCTTTCATTTTCCAAATCCTCCTTGCCCAATATCTAAATTTGTCCAAATTATGCCTAGCTCCCTAAAACTTCCTCACAAGAGCGTTCGCCAATTTGGAAGTTGATTTATCAACGATATTGTTTGGAATTTCAAAAAAAAATTCCAAATCAATGGGTATAGGAGGAAGAGAACTGATGGGATAAAAACCCTTGACATAATCCTCTGAGTTGGTGTAGAAAGGGTCAAAAAAATCCTTCAGCTTATGAAGCTACATGAATCTAGGCCACACTTGAGTGCCTAGCCTTAGACCCACTTGAGCTGCCCAAACCCAACACCCTAGGTAGACCTACTCTAGGAGCCACCATTAGAAGATAGAGGGTCTCATCCCTAGTGGGTTGAGACACTGCACAACCAGTAGGGCCCAAAACCACCACACACAAATCAATCACTCATGTAAGATTATGTGAGACAAGGAAGCCTTTCTTAAGGCCCCAACCAAAGGCACCATTAGAATCCTAAATTTTGCCTTATAGAATTCCAACAAAAGCAATACATTTGCATTACATAACTTCTTCAAAGAAGAAATAGAGCAACTGTTCTCACACATCAAGTGATATATCCATAAGCTTAATATCCTCATTAAAAAGGATCTCCTTAGTAATTTTCTTCAAGATCTCCTCCTTTTTCATCATTATCTTCATCTCCTTTTGCAGTATTTGTTTCTCGCCTACTACCTATTCAAACATGTTCCTACTTCTCTATATTGCTTGATGTGCAAGAGCAGAGCATAGGATTGATTTTGGACTCTAAAACATAATGTCTCACAACACAATGTATCAAACATTAGAGTTGAACGTGAGATTTAACCTCAAAGCTATAACTTAGGTTTTGAAATCTAACAATAAGCTACACATGGGTACAACTAATCTCTCAAAAAAATGCATCGTGCATAGGAATGCAACACAAAAAAATGCATAAAAACATACATAGAAACATACATAACATGATGGGATGACAGAATGTGAGGCCTTCTAGATAGGGGATAAACGTGACGAAGCCAACTGATGTGGGGAAACTTTACAACGATGGAAGGGAGCCCATAATGATGTCATCAAGTTGTTTTTCCTGCTCTTTGTCCTAATTTGTGCATGGTGGCTTGCAAGAGAAGGTATCCACGGTCCCAAGGCTGACGTCACTAAGTCAAGCGTTTTAAATGGTAACAACCATTCATTTTGGAAAACACTGTGTTGAGAGTTTTTTCATTCTACAAGTCTTGTTGTGTTGTGGGTTTTTTCATTTTGCAGGTTGAAAATGAAAGGTTGGAGGACAAGGGAAGGAGTTGCAGGTGGGGGAAATGTAAAACTGACTGAATTGAGGTGAGGGGTTTCTAATTCTTTGGATTGTTACTTGTTTCATTCTATGGGTTGCAGGTTTCGTAAAACCCAGTGTTGTTTTGCAACTTGGAATTTTACAAAATAGTATGAATGTCTTAAAAATATTTTGTTATTTAGATCGTAGGAATGTAATGAAAGACACTATTTTATAAACACCTAGTGTTTTCCAACAACCAATAACACCCTGTGTGGTTGGTTTTTTCATTTTGCAGGTTGAAAGCGAAAGGTTGGAGAGCAGGGGGCAGAGTTGCAGGTGGGGGAGATGAAAAACCGATCAAATTGAGGTGAGGGGTTTCTAATTCTTTGGGTCGTTACTTGTTTCATTCTGTGGGTTGCAGGTTTCGCAAAACCTAGTGTTGTTTTGCAACCTAGAATTTTACAAAACAATATGAATGTATTGAAAATATTTTGTTATTTAGACCATAGGAATGTAATGAAAGGAACCATTTTATAAACGCTCAATGTTTTCCAACAACCAATAACACTTTGTGTTGTTAGTTTTCTCATTTTGTAGGTTGAAAGTGAAAGGTTGGAGTTGCAGGTGGGGGAGATGCGAAACCGACCGAATTGAGGTGAGGGGTTTCTAATTCTTTGGGTTGTTACTTGTAAAGGGTTTTAAAACATTATGTGGGTTGCAGGTTTAGTAAAACCCAATGTTTTACAACCTGGAATTTTAGAAAACAACATGAATTTCTTGAAAAGCTTTTGTTATTTAGACCATAGGAATGTAATGAAAGGCGTCATTTTATAAACACCCAATGTTTTCCAACAACCAATAACACTTTGTGTTGTCATTTTTTTCATTTTGCAAGTTGAAAGAGAAAGGTTGGAGAGTAGGGGGTGGAGTAATAGATGGGGGAGACATAAAACCGATCAAATTGAGGTGAGGGGTTTCTAATTCTTTGGGTTGTTACTTGTAAAGGGTTTTAAAAACATTATGTGGGTTGCAGTTTTATAAACACCCAATGTTTTCCAAAAACCAATTATACACAGATAGTATGATTGTAATGAAAACCTTTAGCTATTTAGATAGCACAAATGTAATGAAAGGCACCTTCAACATTTATAACATCTCTTAGGTAGACTATAAATGGCGTTTCAATTTCCATAGCATGGAGATATAGAGAGAAAATAAAATAAAGAGTTTAACTAATGAATTGTAGAAAATAAATTTTTGTAGTTTATATTCATATCGTTGATTACATTGCATCACATATCTTTCAAACTCAAAGCATTACTTCACATTGTATAACTAATAACTAGATGCTGATAGATGAAAAAAAATTAAACTACAATATAGGTTTTTACAAAGTCAACCTATGATTTATGCATTTAATTCACATTGCATAACTAATAACTAGGAGTAGCTGCCAATTGCATTTGCTTGTCATGACATTCCATGAGACCACATTTCTTTGAAGCATTTTTTCAAACAATTCACTACCTTGTTTATCCTACCATATTTTTTATATATGTCTACTAAAGCATTTTATTAAACAATTCATTGCCTTGCTGCTATGGCTAAAGCCTAAAACAGGTGCTTGTGAACAAGCTATGGATGCTTGGAAAAAATATATCAAAGCATAATAGTAAGCAATAGCATAGACAAGGCAGTGATTTGTTTGAAAAAATGACTCAAATAAATGTGGTCTCATGGTGATGGAATGCCATGACAGGCCATAGACAAGGAAATGAACTGTTTGAAAAAATGCCTCAAAGAAATTTGGTCTCATGGTGATGGAATTCCATTACAAGAAAATTATCTACCACATTTTTCATAGAGCATAGACAAGGTAGTGAATTGTTTGAAAAAAAGTGCCTCAAATAAATGTGGTCTCACAGTGATGGAATGCCAAAAAATCCATACAAATACAATGAATAATTGTAGGTTAAAACACAGTGTGGGTTGTTAGTTATTTCATTCTTCATGTTGAAAGTTAAAGGGTGGAGAGCATGGGGAGGATTGTGGTTAGACTAGATTTAGTTTCAAAGATTACACCTTGTAGTAGTTATGTAAGGAGGGTTATCTAAACATTTCACAATAAGGTGTCTAGTTGTAAGTCAAAATCAAAGGATAAATCATTCAATATTGAACTTTTGATCCTTATCCCATGTGCATAGTGTGATGTACTATGCTATTTGTCAATGTAAAGTCACAATGTCACTCTTCTCTATAAAACTATCAACATTTTCCATTAGAGGAAAGTTAAAATAATTTAGGATTAATATTTAAGAGGATTAATATTTTTTCAAACCAAAAAACAAAAACAATATATGAATTTATTTTCCATAAATATTATCAATTTCAATTATATTATTTAAAATGACTTAAGGGTGACTCATTTAAATTCATAACCTAAACAAATAATGAGAGACCTTTGAGGGCCTCTTGAAAGGATAAACATGCATGATCATTAATTAATTATAGAAGGACAACTTAAGAACATAACATGTATGTAAATTAGTTAAAATTAGAAGGACCCACTAAAGATCATAAACATGTGTCCAAATAATTTAATTCTAGAAGGATTCCATTAAGAACATAAGCATGCATCCAAAGTGGTGCAAATAAATATAATATCATATGACTAGGTTGTTGTGTGTAGAGGGTTTTACAAGAGTATGTGGGTTGCAGATTTTATAGCATGCAGTGTTTTCCAACATCCAATTATACATAAAGAGTATGGTTGTAATGAAAAGATTTTGTTATTTAGACATTGCAAATGTAATGAAAGGCACTTTCAAAATTTATAACAACTCTTAGGTAGACTAAAATTTGCATTTCAATTTCCTCACATGATGGTAAAAAAATGCATTGAATAATTGCAACTTGAAAAACACAATATGGGATCTCAATAGATGATTTTATGAAGCCTACATAGATTCTGAAAATCTCCTCATTTATTCAATACAATGGAAGTTGACAAATTTCTCCCTTCTCTCAGTACAATGGACATGGTAGAAAAAATCCCAACTACTAATCTCTTATCGTAAACCTAAATTTTCCTCTTGCTTCGTACGTGACTCCTTATTTCGAAAGAATAATTGATTATTGAAAATCAATTACTAAAGAAACGTCCAATTCTACGTAGAATATGAAAAGTTTTACGTTTCATATTTTAATTTAACATTTTGTAATAAATGAAACTGTAATCTTCCACTGCCTTTTGAAGGGCAGCAAGTTGAGGAACACAAGTATTGTGATGCTCATTTTTTTGTTAACACTTCGAGCTTGGACATTTGTAGCCTTTTTTTCATTCTAGCAACCAATTTAATCAATGTACGGTTCTCTTTTTTTTTATCTCTATTTTCAAAAAGAGAAAGATCTTAGGACTTCAACTCTAGGTGAGATTTCAAATGTGAAAGCCTCTTTTCCAATGGCATCAATGTTGCAATTTCTGCTTTAATTTTTCTAGCATGTTTTGATGAATAACATGTTGAGACTCTACCTCAGAAAATGCATGAAGCCACCTTAACAATTCACCTCCTTGCTTGTGACTTCCACTAGTAAAAAGACCACCTGGGTGAAAAATGTCCCCTTCAAGAGTTAGAGTTGGAGATCACATATCTCTATGAGAAGGAATCTCCTTTGCAACATATGAATTGCTCCAAACAAATGTAGTACGAAATACAAATTGCATAGCTGCTTCAATTTCATCTTCATATGCAACAAGAGAGTGTGAGCCTTTCTTTTCCATTTCCCACCAATTTGGTTGTTGATTGTTGAGTTGTTGACGAAATGGTTTGGGCTTGGACTTGGATTTTTTTTAAAGGGATAATTGTTATTCTTCTTTGTAGATGTTGTATTTTAAGTAGTAGCTTTCATGTTTGTTCTGTATCTACTACTGCATTACACAACTTCCCTTTTGTAGCAACCTCCAATGCAACTATTCTTGTGGCATCTTTAACTTTTATAAGTTGTGCAACTACACCTTTGACTTTTGAGCTATCAAAATTCTTTGTAGGACCATTATAGGAAATTGAACATTTCCTAATCGAGCCTCGAGGAGCCTGATATCACCCTTCAACTTGTGAACTACATCAGATTCTTGGATACACTCATTTTCTAATGTCTCCATGCACCCTTCTTCATAGGCAATTCCTTCCATTGCTATCTTTGTTTTTTCAACTTCCTATCTTTTAGATTGTAGCTCTCTCTGAACAACATTAAGCTCCTTTTATTTTGATCATGACAACTTCTTGTCTTTTAATTTCTTTTCTAATTGGTTAATTTTGGTCTTCGATTGTTTTGCTTCACTTTTAGCACTTCCAACTATTGATTTTGCATCTAAAAATTGATCATCGATATGTTTTTCCTCATCCCCACTACTCTTACCTCTTAACACCCCCTGCTATTCCTTTTCATGATCTTCTAACTTAATTTTCATATCTTTTACTTCAAGCTTTAGATAAGTTGCTCCCTCATCAACCCTTAGGACAACAACATCCCTTTCTTAGATAGATTTTGGAATTTCTTGAATACTTTTATGTACCTTTGCAGCTACTTTTTGGTCAGTTTTTACAATTTATTTACCATTAGAATATGCAGATGTTTCTTTTGAAAATCTCTTTAGAGAACTTGTTTACCTTTTCAGATAAGACTTTCATGCCTCCATCCAACTGAGTCTCTTTTTTGCACTTAGATCTGGTTTTTCCTTTTCCTTATCATCCATTTCTAATTGTATATGTTCCATGGAATTTTTTTCAAGAATGTTTGGATTCCTTTGTTCAACTCCACTTATAACATCATCTCTCTCTTTCTTTGCTTGCACAAATTCATATGCAATACAAAACCTTTTGAGTTTATCCACTTTTGCATTGCCATTTTCCCGTTGCACATATTGCACATGCTCCTTCCTCAAATTCTCATGAGTAGGAAGAATATCTTTAGTCAATACATTATCTATCTCATTCACTTTAGTCTGGTTCTTCCCAAGTGTTTTTAGAGCAGATTCCTTTTTCATTACATACTTTCTAATGTCTTATTTTTTATTAGTAGCATCTCATACAATTCCCATAACAATTTTTTTTGGATTTTTCTAATTTGTTGCAAGAAAAGGGGTTAATAAGATCACAAATGGCTATGCTTTTCATATTGGTAATGAGAAATAGGACTGAAAAAGGGTTTTGTTAGATAACACACTATGATTAACTATGCATCATATGCCAAATTTTACATAAGTGATTAATTGATGGTTATTTATATTTCTTTGATATAAGTGAATATTAATTGTAGTTTTTTGAATTACTAAAAGGATCATATAATTTTGCAACATACACATTAGAAAACGTAGTGTTTTTCTGTACCATTTCAAGTGAGTGTTAAAAAATCATTGTGTGTCTTCAAACTTGCAATTTTCCATACACATAGTATAGTGAAATGATTTTCTAATTTACAATTCACACCTACACATGTAAAAATATGAGTATGTTATGAGTAAAAAGAGGTTGGAAAATTGTTGTGTTAGAAAACACAATGTTATTAATGTTTTTCATAAAAGCAAAAAACATAAAAAAATAGAGCAAGAAGAATTTATCTAGTCAATACATTATATGTCTCATTCACTTTGGCATGCTTCTTTTCAAGTGGTTTTAGAGTAGATTCCTTTTTCATTTCATACATTCTACTACCTACACCTCCAGTTTTGCATGGTTATTTTCCCATTGCACATACTGCACTTGCTCCTTCCTCGACTTCTCAAGACCAAGAAGAATCTCTTTAGTCAATACATTATCTATCTCATTCACTTTGGGGTGCTTCTCAATCAAGTGATTTAGAGCATATTCCTTTTTAATTCCATACATTCTAGTACCTACTCCCTTCAGTTTTCCATTGTTATTTTCCCCTTGCTCAAAATAATAGTAGGTAGGATAACACAGTGAGTTTTTGGTTGTCTCTTTATGTACATTTAAAGCTAAGTGTTGGAGATTAGGGGGCTAAGTTGCTAGTTTGGGTATGGGTATGGGTAAGGGTATGATGGTATGAAAATTTTATTTTTCCTTCTAGTTTTTATAACACTCATTGTTTTCCAACCTCTAATTTTAGAAAATAGTATTAATGTAACTAAGACCTTTTGTTATAGTATTAATGTAACAGAGGCAATGGTAGTGGTTGGGATACTGATTTATGGATGGAAGAAAAGAAGTATATGGTTGAGTGCCTCAAGAAAATGGTAGAGGAATTATAGGATTTCAAATGCAATCATGATGGCAAGCAGACGGATATGGAGGAGCAGTTGAGGAACATCAAAAATTCTCTCCACAAAGTGTTGATTATGAACCATAAGATTTTAAAATCCACTGCACAAACCATGAATACCATGGTGGAAAACCTGGAAAAATCCCATCAGGTAAATATTGTTGTGTTTCTTGATTTGGATAAAGAGGAAGGGAAATCGGATAGTGGGGGGGGCGAGTAACAGGACCAGAGCTAATTTGAAAAGGAAGGCAGACCAAGCTTTAGTCAACATCCAGGAGATCAAGAAGTCTGCACTCAACATGAAGAATCTAGAGCAGGAAGCGGCAGAGATCCTTCGGAACCTGGCCTAGGGGTTGGTTGTTTTGTGGTTTTTTGTTAGTTTTTTTGGCTTTTTTGCCCTGGTTTTCTAGTGTGTTCTTCTTTATGGGAAGTTTCATGTTTTTGTCTGTGCTTTGTTAATGTTTATCCTTCACTATCTTACTGTTAAGGGTTTCAGGACCCCTCTAAAACCTGTTTGTTCCATAATAAAAGACTAAGACCTTTTGTTATTACACAACATGATTGTAATGAAAGGAACCTTCAAAATGTACCATTAATGAAGTATTATCTTTAATAAGTTGTGCAACAACACCTTTGACTTTTGGTCTATCTTTCAAAATGCTTTACAAGATCATTATAGGTAAATTGAACATTTCCTAATTGAGCCTCGAGATGCTTTATATCACTCCTAAGCTCCTTGAAGCTTTAGATAAGTTGCTCACTCATTAGCCCTTAGGACAAAAACATCCCTTTCTTGGATAGAGTTTTAAATTTATTGAATACTTTTATGTACCTTTTGCAACTACTTTTTGCCCAACTTTGAGAGTGTATTTAAGATTAGATAATTCAGATGTTTCTTTTAACAAGTTCTTTGCAAAACTTGCCCACATTTTCAGATAATACTTTCATATCTCCACCTAATTGATTCTCTTTTTTTGCACTTAGATCTGGTTTTTCCTTTTCGTTATCATCCATTTCCAATTGTATTTGTTCCATGAATTTCTTCGGTTAAAGAATGTTTGATTTCATTTTTCAACTCTCCTTATAGTATCATCTCTCACTTTATTTGGTTTCACAAATTCATATGCAATACAAAACATTTCAAGTTAATCCACTTATGCATTACATTTTCCCATTGCAAATAGTGCACACACTCCTTCCTCAACTTCTCATGAGATCCTTTGTCAAAACATTATCTATCTCATTCACTTTGGTCTACTTCTTTTTAAGTGTTTGTAGAGTAGATTCCTTCTTCATTACATACTTCTAGCACCTACTGCTAGAGTTCTACATTTCCATTTTCCAATTGCACATACTGGACACACTCCTTCCCCAACTTGTTGAGAACAGGAAGAAAACTTCGATCAATACATTATATTCTATCTCATTCACTTTGGTTTTCTTCTTTTCAAATATTTTAAGAGAAGATTCCTTTTTCATTCCATACATTCTACTACCTACTCCCTTTAGTTTTCCATTGATATTTTCCTCTTGCTCAAAATAATAGCAGGTGGGATAACACAGTGGGGTTTTGGTTGTCTCTTTTTGTACGTTCAAAGCTAAGTGTTGGAGATCAAGGGGAGGAGTTGTAGGTGGGGGATGCATAAAAATAGCCAAATTGAGCCGATGGGTGAGTAACCAATTGGGTTGTTACATGTAGAGGGTTATACAACAATAAGTGGGTTGCAATTTTTATATCATCCAGTGTTTTCCAATCTCTAATTTTAGAAAATAGTATCAATGTAGCTAAGACCTTTTGTTTTCATAAATATACTACGATATTTATTTATTTATAGAAGTAGTGGATGAAGCAGTAGTTGGAGAATTTTTTTCTTTTTTCTACATGCCTGCAACACTATCTGTTATTAATGGTTTTTTCCTTTATTGACAATAGAAATCAAGATGTTGAACTCAAGGATTCTCATTAGCCAGCTTCCTAACCAGTGTGAGCAAAACAATGGTGCTCTGTTCACGACAAAGAGGTTGCATTCCATTTTCAAGTTCAATTGTCAGACTATGGAGAATGCAATTTGCAAGGTCACCAGATGTCTGATTCTAGTGGATCTTGCACGCTACTATTCCAAGTGTGACATAGCTTGTGTTTTCCTATCCAACTATATGGACCTCTTGAGAAGCCAAACTCTGGTTCATATTATCTTTGTAAAGTATGTGTGGTATTTTGTGGTCAATACAACGTAGCTGGATGAAGCACTCCGAAGGTATGATGTTGATGAGGGTATATACCCCCTCAGTGGTCTCTTTTCAGGTTTGTTGCTTCAATCATCCTCCAAAGTGAGATGTGTGCGAGCAACATTTACCAGGAGCCTACAACATGATGATCTTGGATTTTTTGAGTGTGCAATGGGATTGCATGGTAATTTTTTTGAGCCACAGGTGGAACGTGATATACGACGAATGTTTCATTCCCTCTGTGCACTGATAGACCACCCCCATCGATTCCAATAAGAAATCAAAAGGTTATTGTAGATCTCGGCTTACTATGCACCCATGATTTAGATAAGGAGGGAAAATGCAAATAGCAAGTTTGATGAGGATCCACCTTCTAACAGTGTGGAAACCACCCCATAAAATGATCAACTAAGAGCTTTACATTTGAACTGCAATTAGTTATGAAGGGTGACAAACAATTTTTCCATTAGATGTTTTCTTATAGTAATTTTCAAAGAAAGATAACACCTAGGAATTGTATGTTGTATTACTGTTTTGGTATTGAGGAGGTTGTCCCCTCGAAGATGCTTCTAATACTTGTTGGAATATTTTTGAATATAAGCATTGTTGCAACTATATCAAAGCATTCAACTATCTTTATTTTCATTATCATAGAATTCTCATAGAAATTCACCATTTTAATTTAATGAAATATTGTGGGGTTTGATCATCATTAAATATATTGTTGTTCAATTTTTTGAAGATAAAGGACCCAAGGTGCCTAGAAAACCAACAACTCCAAATCTATTTTTTGTGTTTTTCGCGTTTATGGAAAATGTTAATAACATTGTGTTTTCTAACACAATAATTTTTCCAACCTCCTTTTTCTCCTAGCATACTCATACGTTTACATATGTATGTGTGCATTATAAATTAGAAGATCATTTCACTATACTGTGTTTGTGTATGGAAAATTGCAAGTTTGAAGAAACACAATGATTTTTTAACACTCACTTGAAATGGTACAAAAAACACACTACATTTTCTAACATGTATGTTGCAAAATTATATGATCCTTTTAGTAATTCAAAAAACTAAAATCAATATTTTTTTATATCAAAGAAAGAAAAATAACCATCAATTAACCATTTATGTAAAATTTGGCATATGTTGCATAGTTAATCACAGTGTGTTATCTACCATAACCCTTTTTCAGCCCCATTTCTCATAACTAGTATGAAAAGAATAGCCATTCTCGATTCGCTTAATCCCTTTGCCTACAAAAAATTAGACAAAACAAAAAAAAATGTTATGATAATTGTATGAGATGATACTAATAAAAAATAAGAGGACAAAAAGGAAACTAAAATATAATAGTATACCAATAATGTATTGATTGTACATAAGCATATGTCATGTGTATATTTATTGATCTATAAAATTGAGAGGTTTTGTATTGCATATGAATTCATGCAAGCAAACAAAGAGAGAGATGATGCTATAAGTGGACTTGAACAAATTAAGCTAAGAATTCTTGAAGTTAGCAATTCCACGGAACAAATATAATTGGAAATGGATGATAAGGAAACGAAAAATTCAAATCTAAGTGCAAAAGAAAAAAATTAGTTGGGTAGAGACATTAAAGTCTTATATGAAAATGTAGACAAGTTTTGAAAAGAACTTATTAAAAGAAACATCTGAATTATCTAATCATAAATACACTCTCAATATTGGGAAAAAAGCAGCTACAAAGGTACATAAAAGTATAAAATAAATTTTAAACTCTATCCAAGAAAGGGATGTTGTTGTCTTAAGGGATGTTGTTGTCTTAAGGGTTGATGAGGGAGAAACTTATCTAAAGCTTGAAGTAAAATATATGAAAAAGAAGTGAGAAGATCGTGAAAAGGAATAGCAGGGGGTTTTAAGAGGTAAGAGCAGTGGGGATGAGGAAAAACATATCGATGATCAATTTGTAGATGCAAAAGCAATAGTTGGAATTGCTAGAAGTGAAGCAAAACAACCAAAGACTAAAATTAACTAACTAGAAAAGGAATTAAAAGACAAGAAGTTGTCATGGTCAAAAGAAAAGGAGCTTAACGATATTAAGAGAGAGCTACAATCTAAAATTTAGGAAGTTGAGAAAACAAAGACAATGGAAGGTGTTGTCTATGAAGAAGGGCACATGGAGACATTAGAAAATGAGTGTTTCCAAGAATCTAACGTAGTTTACAAGTTGAAGGATGATATCAAGCTCCTCGAGGCTCGATTAGGAAATGTTCAATTTACCTATAATGATATTGCAAAGCATTTCGATAGCTCAAAATTCAAAGGCGTTATTGCACAACTTATAAAAGTTAAAGACACCACAACAATAGCTACATTGGAGGTTGTTGCAGGAGGGAAGTTGTGTAATGTGGTAGTGGATATAGTTTAAACAAGAAAGCTACTACTTCAAATAAGACATCTACAAATAAGAGTAATGATTATCCCTTTAAAAAAAATCCAATCCCATACCATTTCGTCAACAACTCAACAATTAGCAGCCAAATTGGTGGGCAATGGAAACACAAGGCTCGCCCTATCTCTTGTTGAATATGGAAATGAAATTAAAGAAGCTATGCAATTTGTATTTTGTACTACATTTATTTGTAGCAATTCAAATGTTGCAAAGGATATTCCTTCTTATAGAGATATGTGATCTCCAATTGTAACTCTTGAAGGGGACATTTTTCACCCAAGTGGTCTTCTTACTAGTGGAAGTCACAAGTGAGGAG
The DNA here is from genome assembly GCA_007258455.2 of Sequoia sempervirens. Classification (NCBI taxonomy): domain Eukaryota; kingdom Viridiplantae; phylum Streptophyta; class Pinopsida; order Cupressales; family Cupressaceae; genus Sequoia; species Sequoia sempervirens. The sequence goes on along the minus strand of VDFB02333727.1, from coordinate 2,863 downwards.
GTGAATTGTTAAGGTGGATTCATGCATTATTTGAGGCAGAGTCTCAGTGTGTTATTCATAAAAACATGATAGCAAGAATTGAAGCAAAAATTACAACATTGTTGCCATTGGAAAAGAGGCTTTCACATATAAAATCTCACCTAGAGCTGAAGTCCTAAGATCTTTCTCTTTTTGAAAATAGAGATAAAAACAATGAGCACTATACATTGACTGAATTGGTTGCTAGAACAAAAAAAAGGCTACAAATGTCCAAGATCAAAGCGTTAACAAAAGATGAACATCACAATACTTGTGTTCTCGACTTACTGCCCTTCAAATGGTAATGGAAGATTACAATTTCATTTATTGAAAATTGTTAGAATTAAAATATGAAAGGTAAAAATATTCATATTCTACGTAGAATTGGACATTTCTTTAGTAACTAATTTTCAATAATTAGTTATTCTTTCGAAATAAGGAGTCACGTACAAAGCAAGGGGAAAATTCAGTTTTAGGATAAGAGATCGGTAGCTGGGATTTTCTACCATGGCCATTATACTGAGAGAAGGGAAACCAATAGTTTTGCACCCTGCTAAATGCAATATTCAGCAAACTACTGAAACATGGAAACCTTCTTCAGATGTGGGTGATTTGAACGAAGAAGGAATCTCCAGAGTGAGCTGGTTCTCCGAATAATAAATATTACTCTAAAACTTCAAAGGGAAAGGGATAAAAAGATGAACTGAAAACAAATCCGAATCTAACTGATGATTGGTTTAAAACCTCTGATAGAAACTGGATCCTGCCACTCACAACAATTCCTTTACTACAATAGTCCCTACAATCTCACCAATACATGATTTCTTCATTAATTCATATGAAGATTCATAACTTCTAATACAACATATAACCTGAAAACATGAAACCTTGTGCAGAAAAACTCATAAAGGCGGGACATTAAGGTTTCAAATTTGAATACACAAAACATCAAACTGTTGTTACCAATCTTGAGACAAGAAAGTGGAAAGAAGAACTCTGTTATATTATTGGAACCGAAAGAGTGTCAATCTGTCAAAACTGAGTACAATGTTCACAAGCTCAAAAATGCATAAGAGTAGGAACTCTGGTCTGAACTACTGAGAGAGGAGAGAAAAAGACTAAGTCTTTCAAAACATAACTCTCTAGAAACCCTAATCCGAGCTCAAAAAAAAAGCTCAAGGAAAAGGCCTTCAAACTATCTCAAAAACTGCCTAAAAGCAGAAAAAAGCATACTGCTTTTATGATCACACTGTCAAGCCTCTAAAAATAGGATAATCTTGCTTTAAAAGCTCAAAAACAATCTTATCTCTCCAAGATAGGTCTGAAATCCGACCAAGAGGAAAAGTCAACAAAAATCTGCTAAAAATAGCAAGAAAACACAAAGCAATTTATAGAATATTGCTTTATGATTTTGCTTTACAAGATGCAGATTTGCACAATTTGTCTATTTTTGCAATTAAAGATTGAAAATCTTTTGCAAAAAATAAAATCTCCTCACTTCTCCATTACAATATTTTGATTTTCTCAAAAATCATAAAAAAAACAAAACACATATCATTATCTCTTCTCATCTTATCAAAAATCCCATTGATTTCTTTAAAATCAATCAAAATAAAAACCCTAAAAAGATTATTGACCCTAAGTCATAGGGTATTCACAACTCACCCTTAATGTTTTCTCACAAAACAATAACATAAGGTATCCAAACTCCATATTTCACTAAGGCACAAAGTAAGTCTCAAAGACTTAACATGTCGACCATCCTAGGCATTTGAATTTCGGCCTCACATAAGTATTAAGCTCAAATTTTAATAAAGTCATAAGGCATAGGTTATAATTTTGACCTCCATTTGACATTCACCATGTGCTTTGATTGAACATTTTGGATGATGATAGGGTCGAATTAGGGCTTGATCAAAACAAAATCAAACCCTAATAATCACTCATTTTTCACTCTCCAGCTTGAAAGAAAAGAGCTCTGTCTGTAAACATATCGCCATGATTGATCTTGGACTGGTACCCGCGTGCCTTGAGAACTTCATCATGCTCCTTCCTATAACTTCGCCTTGCTTGGCCGACCATACCATGAGCTTGGGTTTTATTTAAAAGCTCTAAGAGAGAGCTCATTTGCGGGTATGTCTTCTGCTTCTGCACACACGGTAAGTTAGCTTCCATGGTTTATTTTGTATTTCTGGCCTTGAGGCCGCGGCTATACACAACCTCTGATACATTTCTTTGCGCTTTTTTGTGTTCACATTTACTGTTGTGTGAGCTCGACCTTCATTGAGAGCTCGACTCTTGCTTTATGGACACTTGTGAAGCTCTTGGACGCGGCTTTAGTGCTCTCCCACAGATATGGACTGGTAAATTTCTGTCTTAAGCACGTATCTCCTATTTTACTCTTCAGAACTTAAGGAATCTCTCTTCTATTCATGAGTTTCTGGCCATTTCTAGGCCGCACCAGATGTGTATTATAAAAAGCACTGTTAGAAGTTTTGGGCTCGACCCACAACAATAAATTCTCTTCCTTGTATATTTGATAATGAATCCCTTCATGGGTATTGTGAAAATTGAAAGAGAGCTGCATTTTCTCCATTTTGAAGTTCGATTCATCACAGGGAATTCGCATTTTATGACTTTGCTATTTATACAAAACCCCATGTGGGTTATCTCCATTATTGCATTTTCTGTATTTGAAAGTAAACCCTGAATGCGGGTATCCTATATATTCCTTTTATCTCCTTGGCATTCTGAAACCCCAACATGGGTATTTGATGTTTGTCTTTACTTGCCTTCAGAAATGAAAACTCATGGTGAGAATAACAAAAATCTGTATGTTATCTGT
>VDFB02333726.1:15696-45230 GCA_007258455.2 Sequoia sempervirens | reverse complement strand
TGATTATGTGCATCATGATGCCATGGGATTGCTCAGTATCACAGTTCAGTGGGAGCATTTGGCAATGAAGTGGATTCTTGGTTGTAGGATGGTTTTGTTATTATGTCATGGTATACTATTGATTAGCGGTTTAGAGTTGCGGTATGGTACATGTTATGATAATTTTGATCATGAGGAAATGTTTGAAATTCCATATGCTTTTGACAGTGATGGTTTTATGTTTATCTTGTTGCCATGTATAGCTTGGTATCACAATTCAATGGGAGCTTTGGTAGGGTATAGTGATCTTCATGAAGAGGATGGTAGTCACAATGCCATGTGTGACTCAATACCACAGTTCAGTGGGAGTTGTTGGTAGTGACGTGGATGCATCATTGGTAAGGTTATCTTCAACTGATTGGGGATATGTTTTCTTGGTTTAGAGTGGTTGCTAATATGCCATAGTTTACTCTTGTTGCATTTAGAGTTTGGCATGGTTCTCTTGAGACTAGGATGTTTAAGTATGTTATGGTGCATATGATCTCCTAGGAGGAGATGGTAAGATCATGGATGTCATGTTTATGTTCAATATTGGAGCTTTGACATTGATCTTGTGTAGTTCTCTTAAGTATTGGGTACATTAATCATTTGCTTGATTACTTCATGATAGTGCTATGTTGCATTTGGAGTTTTGCATGGATTGGTTGTTTCCAGGTCCTCATGGATACTTGGAAAAATAGGTGAGGCTTGAGTTCTCTTATGGTAAGAGATATATGTTGGAATAGTTACTAGTAAGAAAAGCTATTTTCAACAGAAAAGACTGAGGAGCCTACACCTTGGTTAAACGCGAGTTCAACACACTCGACAATTTCACATGCCTTCGAAGAGGCAGTTTGGATACAAAGACTTGGGAAAAGTATTGGTTTTAATTGTAAGTAAGTTAGACTTGAATGTGATAGTTAAAGTGCTATGTGTTTAGCTAAAAATCATGTGTATCATGCTCGTACTAAGCATGTTGCTGTTAAGTATCACTTTGTGTGAGAAATGGTTGAGAGTGGGAAGGTATTAATTGAGAAAGTTGACACTTTAATTAATGTTACAGATTATCTTATGAAACCAGTTCCTTTAGATAAGTTCTCTTGGTTTTAATCATTTGATTGAAGCTTCATGATTATGCAGGTTGCATTTGAAGTTGACATGGATTGATTAGTTGGTGTTGGAAGGCCATTGGCCTCAAATTGTATACTTGATTTATAATTATTCCTTGTTTAGTATAATTAAAATTTATAATGTCAAGTGGGAGAATGTTGGAAATAGGATGCCATTTAATTGCAATCATAAACATTATTTATTTCATGTGTCTCCTAAGTCATTTGAAAGTGTTCTCAAACACTAGGATTAGAGAGATTAATTTTGAATGAAATAATCATGTTAATTGACATTTGTAACTAATTCTAAATAATAGGAGCATGTGAGGGCATCCAAAATGAGTTCCTAAATAATAGGGGCACATGGGGCACCCACATGGAAGGTGGCACTCACCTTGGGTTTCAGTTAACTACTTGAAGTAAGAGACAACACTTTTGTAATGCATGTAAAGATCCTAGGAGTTAGGGTTTGATGTTTACATGCACGAAGTTCAGTTCAGTTCAAAATCAATTTAGTTTAGTTCAATTCAATTATCTTCAGTTAGTTTTAGTTGAATTCTAGTTGACTTTAGTTAACTTGGAATGCATGACTAATGACTTGAGTTGCATGACAAATAACAGGCGACTTCCTTCAGTTAACATGGGATGACCATTCTTGCATGAATGGTGGAGAAAGATGTTTCAATTAACAAGAAATGACTTGGACCCATCTTGGGCACCCAAGTTGGCTTCTTGGAATTAACTCCTTTGCATGTTAAGAAATTTCAGAAGGCCAAATTACGTGGGCCCACTCTTGGTCACCTACTTTGAGGATAAAGCCTTGAAGATATTTACTGAATAAAGGTTGAGTTACTACTTCAGTTTGGGATGCCCAAATGGATGAAGATGATGATTTGACATTGTTCTTCATGGTTAAACTCTACTTGGAAGAGATAGGCGTACCTTTTAGGTGATAGGGATTGAGCTTTGTAATTGTAACTCTTTTGGAGTTTACAAAGTTGTTTATTGCCTATATATCTCAAGCAAGTTGAAGAGAGTTTGTATTAGTTTTATTGCAGGTTGTGAAGAAGATTTGTTGAAGGAAGAAGAAGCATCTCAAGGAAGGATTGGAATTATTGTAATCTTGTTCTAAGATTAAATAATACATTGATTCTTGGTGGAGTTTTTTCCGAAAGGGTTTCTCCACAGTATATGCTTGTGTATCTTTCTAATATCATGTCTAATTCTTCTACAACTTCTGTCTTCATTCTACAAATGATAAAATGACTTAATCAGATAATCACCCACAAAGAATCTGTAACAAAGAATTCATATTTAGAAAAGCAAGTATAATAGTTTTACAAAGTATTAAGCTACATAAACACCTCAATTTTCAACAACTATATGCAAAATGTACCTCAAGCTGACAAACTATCAATTGTCAAAATCACCAATGCCACTCAAATGATATGAAATCATTACAAATCTTGTTTCACTAGCCATTTAGTCCTGCATTGGCAGCAAATTCTAAACCATTGATCATTGTAAATCTAACGGTTAAAGGGTAATTCCAGAGGTTTAAGTTCGCAAGACTAGCGCTCTGTGCATTTCATTCTGAAATGAAATTACAACCATACATCAAATGTTCATCGAATGGTTGAGTAATTTATGAATTATGACATAAATAATAAACATGTGTTTTAAAGTTGTTTTAAAATTTAATGCGCTAGGATTGACATCAAGGCCAAGGGGCCGGTAACTTAATGTTGCAAAGGACTTAATAAAATGAATAATGATACTGAGAACTAGGGGAGAAGGTCAATGATAAATTAGAAATCAATAAAATTTCGGTAAACCCTAACAAGAGTGACAATTGACAACTTTTAGTGTTTATAATGTTTTTTTATCGATTTGATGGCAACTTTCTTTTTTCATTTGTATTGCTTTATGTTTTACTTTTAAATTTGCATGCAATTATTTCACAAATAGATAATACTTAATTTCTTAAAGGAAAAAAAACTAATTTGAATAGATTCATAGACACTGAACTCAGAAAATAACTCTTTACTATAAATTTATAACAAAGATTAACACAACACAACCATTTATTTTATTACAACTGAATTACAATTTCACATTATTACAGATCTTTTTAAAGATGAGTAGTTGTAGAGCAGGCAAGCTCCTATTTTGTATAAATAACATAAGTCACTTTACATAGACACAATTTATTCCAAGCTATTGCTCATGAAAATGGATTACAAATTGATTCTAATTTCCAAGGTTTTGTCGGTGGCAACGTAATACAAATGTGACACTAAAAATAAATGCATGATTCCAAAGCTTCTGCTGGTGAGAACGTAGTACAAATGTGGCACTTAAAATAAATGCAAGAAACTTGCTTGGACAACCATGTTGGGGAAATGGGAGTTGTGAAGATACAAAATGTGCTTATCCCCTTTGAGAACCAGAGTCATGCATAAGATGAAGGGTAGTAAAATTGCTCCCATCTTCTACCTGTAGCCTCCATGCATCGGGATAACACTTATGTCCATCAAAGCTCCTCATCTTGGTTCAAAACCTGTCTGAGAAGTCAGGTGAACCAAATCAACTTCTTTCCAATTCCACCCATTTTGAACTTGAAGGAAATTGGTCTTTTACTCTGTAACTACATAACTGGAGATAGGAGAATTTAGAGTATTCCCAATAATACCACATCTTCTTCCTAAATCCTTATTAACCCAAAAAAATGAAAACCCTTATGATACTATCCACTATCACTAACCCTATTTATGGGCCACCAATGCTACTACCAACCTAATTCGCGCAAACCAAAAAACCAACTTAGTCAATTTGTGTATCTTAAGCCTTACATGTACAATTAAAATGTTTAATTTAATTGACGTCTAACTACATCCAAACTGTACCTCAATCTGACAAGTTGTCAAAATCGCCAGACTCCAGTCACCACTACCAGTGCCACTCAAAACGATATTAAATCATTACAAATATTGTTTCATTAAAGCTATGATTTGTCCAATCAATTGCTTCAAATGTTCAAAAGATTGAGAATTTCAATTAAATGAAATGTAATACGTAGAGGCATTGAAAAGAGAGAAATGTGCCTTGATCTTGCCATTTGTCTGCATCTAACAATTCTAGTGTTATTCTAGAGGTTTCAATTCACAAGTCTACTGCTTTAGAGATTTACTTCCACAATGCAACTACAATTGTCCATCAAAAATTCATCGAATGGTCGTGGTTATATTGATTTGCCTTTACATCCTTTGTGTAAAACGTTCTTAAGTTTTTAAGCCTTGGTCCTACGTTCTTCCTAGGTGGTCCCTCTTTTAAAACAAACTTTATGCACGTGCATATTTCTACCACTTAAGTTCTTGTATCACTCATCGCCAAAATCCAACCCATCGGGTTCATTACCACGATGATGAGCCTCGATCTCGTGAAGTGTCTGCATCTAGCGATTCTAGTGTAATTCTAGAGGTTTCAATTCACAAATCTAGTGCTTGAGAGATATACTTTTGGAATGCAACTACAACCGTCCATCGAAAATTCATTGAACGGTCGTGGTCCATAATGTCAAGTGGTCGCTAAAACTTGGAACCTTAAAACAAAATTCTGTAGTTTTGAATTTTTTGAAACCTCCAACCCACTAACTACAAAGATGGCCAAGAAAGACTTGCAACTAAGGTTAGGAAAAGCACCAAAACCTTGACTTTGGTGAATTAAGATAGGAAAGGTGGCAAGGACGGTGCATTTATGAAGTGAAGATCGTGGGTAGATTGGAGCAAGTGGACATTGTTGAAAAATGAGGTGTTTTCTTACTTAATACTTTGTAAAATTTTAATATTGTTGATCTAAGTAAGCTTTTTCTTTGTTACATATATTCTTTGCGAGTGATTATCTTGATTAATCCATTTTACTATTGTAGAATGTAGACAGAAGTTGATAGAAGAACTAGATAGGATATTAGAAAGATTACACAAGATATACCATGGAGAAACCCTTTCGGAAAAAAAACTCCACCAAGAATTATTCTATTATTCAATCTCTGAATTACAATAGATTCAATTCTTGCTTGAGAATGCTTCTTCTGTCTTTACCAATATTCTTCATACTTGCAATAACAATTATGAAAAAATCTCTTCAACTTGAATGAGGGGTGATCCCACAATAGTGGTTTACACTTTTTGGCCTAACTGGACACTGATATTTTTTTTTTTAACACAATCTCCACATTCGGGCACCTATAGCGATTAAACTGTAAAGAATTTGAAGATGATGCAAACTAGAGTCTTGTCATATTTTGTCTGTAGATTCTAAAAATATTTTTTTCAATTTTTTTGGAATCAGATTGCACTTCTTTTCTATCTCCCGAAAATTGGTTTTTCAAAAATAGCATTTTTAAAAGTGGCCTTATCGATAACGCATTATAACTTTTTTTCCTTGAAAGATAAAAATTCAATTCTTTCAAATTTAGATTTGTAACTCCAATATCTAGTGCTTCCACTTGGTTAGAATAGTTTTTATTGAATATTTTTCTTTTATCAAGTTTAAGTCAATCAATTACAATTCGAGACATAACACGCTACCGTATATGATAACTTTAATCGCATGTAATCGAAATTCTTTTCTTTTCTTTTTTGTTGGATCAAGGACTCCAATATCTGGTGCACTCATATTTTTAAATTTTTTTTTTTGATAATCTTCTATTTTTCCACTTATGCAGAACAGAGAGTTTTGTTTTCAGTGAAAAACCTATATTTAATAAAACTTAAAAAACAGATAGATAATATAATCAAAACATACTAAAATTATATTCGTTGGATAGCTCATTTTGAGGGGAACCCGATACTAGTTGGGTTTTTGAGATCTTCTCCATTTTCATTCTGAAATCGAGCTTCGAAACGCAAAATTTTCAACAATTCTGGCGCCTTAGGAACCAAGGGTGAAAAAAGAGGGGTTCGGCCGAACAGGTGTTCGGCCGAACATCTTGGAAAGGTTCGGTCGAACTAGGGTTCGACCGAACCCATGTTCGGTCGAACCACCAATCCATGCAATTAAATGAAAGCTTTTTTTGTTTTAGCCATACTAAAAGGGTTCGGCCGAACCTAGGTTCGGCCGAACCCACTCTAGTATGATTTTTTAATAGGGGATTTCATTGGTTCGGCCGAACCAGGGCTTCGGCCGAACCATCTAAATGGTTCGGTCGAACCTTAGGGTTCGGCCGAACCCATTTGATATGAGGAATGGGAAAAATTCAAAATTTCCTTCCTCTTCAAAAGTGTAAACCACTTATGTGGCTTCACCCTGAGATATAGAGACAATATGCAACCTTGTAATATCCAAAAGGTGATAATTAAAATGCACAAGCTCAAGCCTTAAGAAAGGTATGCCATATTGCTTCAAGTTGAGTTCTACCGTGAAGACCAAAGCTTAGAACATGTGCTTTACCCATTTGGGCATCCCAAACTAAAGCTACAACTCATCCTTCACTTTGGTGATAATTACAAAGCTCTTCCTCAAAGATGGTGCCCAAAAGAGGGTCCCACTTAATAGAGCCTTCAAAAATATCTTATCATGCATTGGAGTTAATTCCAAGAAAGCATCTTGGGCACCCAAGTTGGCTCCAAGTGATTTCTTGTTAACTGAAACATTTACTCAACACCATTCATGCAAGAATGGTCATCCCCTATTAACTAGAGGTAGTCCCTGTTATCTATCATACAACTCAATGTTATTAGCCATGCATTCCAAGTTAACTGAAGTTAACTAACATACAACTGAAACTAACTGAAGACAACTGAACCATAATTGAACTGAACTGGACTAAATTGATTTTAAACTGAACTGAACTAAACTGATTTGAACTCAACTGAACTAAACTTCATGCATGCAAACATCAAACCCTAACTCCTAGGATCTTTACATGCATTCATAAGTGTTAACTGTTACTTCGTATAGTTAATTGAACACAAGGTGAGTGTCACCTTACTATGTGGGTGCCCCATGTGCCCCTATTATTTAGGAACTCACTATGGACGCCCTCACTTGTTCCTTACATTTAGAATTAATTACAAATGTCAATAATCATGATTATTTCATCAAATATTAATCTCATCCTATTCTTAGTGTTGTCGAACACATTCCAAGATTCTAGGAGATACATGAAATAATTAATATTTAGGATTTGCAATTAAATGACATCCTATTTCCAACATTCTCCCACTTGACATTATACATTGCAATTATTCTAAACAAGGAATAATAAATTTAAATCAAGTATAGGACTCAAGGCCAATGGCCTTCCTACACCATGAGAACTTATCTGTAGGAATTGGCTTTGTAAGATAATATGCAGCATTAATCAAAGTGTGAACTTTTTCAATGAATACTTTCCCACTCTCAACCATTTCTCACACAAAGTGATATTGAACATCTACATGTTTAGTACGAGAATGATACATAGGATTTTTGGCTAAACAAATAGCACTCTGACTATCACATTCAAGCCTAACTTGCTTGCAATTAAAACCAGTACCTGACCCAAGTCTCTGTAACCAAACTACCTCTTTAGAGGCATGTGTGGCAGCCATGTACTCTACTTCTGCGGTGGAAAAAGTAATCGTGGGTTGCCTCTTACTCATCCAACTAACTGCAGCTCCAAACAAAGTGTACACATAACCACTTGTCGACCTCTGACTGTCTAGATCTCCTGCCCAATCTGAATCAACAAACCCCTGTATGTCCAATGATTTATTCATAATATCAATATTATTAGAACCATGATAAACTAAATAGTAATATGAAGTCCCTCATAAATATCTAAACACCCTCTTAACATAAGTCCAATGTTCTTTACCAGGGTTAGACATAAACCTACTAAGAACTCTCACTACTTGTGCTATATCCGGTCTCGTACAGACCATTGCATACATTAAACTACCAATTGCACTAGCATACGAAATTTCAAACATTTCCTCAAAATCAAAATCAGATTTAGGACTCGTATCTAAACTTAACTCCATGCCAACTGGTAAAGGAATATTAACTGGTTTACTATCGTGCATATTAAACCTTTTCAAAATAGTATCAACATAATTGCTTTGACTTAAGCAAAGATTTCTATTACCTCTATCTCTACTAATCTCCATACAGAGGATATATTTTGTAGCCCCTAGATCTTTCATCTCAAATGTGTTTGAGAGTTGTGCTTTCAATTCTTTGATCATTACCTTGTTGTTACCAATAAACATGTCATCAACATACAAGATAACAATTAAAAGTTGATCATCAATAATTTTTATGTAAACACAATGATCTTCCTCACTCCTAACATAACCAATTTTTAATGTGAAAGCTTCAAACTTTTGGTACCACATTCTGCGTGACTGTTTCAATCCATATAAAGATCTCTTTAACCTGCAAACCAATTCTTCTTTTCCTTTTACAACAAAACCTTCAGGTTGCTTCATATAAATCTCCTCATCAAGATTCCCATGCAAAATAAGTTGTTTTCACATCCATTTGCTCAATTTCAAAATCATAAGCAGCAACAATGGATAAAAAGAATCTAATAGAAGTTAATTTAGCAACGGGAGAGAAGATTTCATTAAAGTCAACTCTGTAAAATTTTAATATTGCTGATCTAATTACACAAGATGTACTGTGGAGAATCCCTTTCGGGAAAAAACTCCACCAAGAATTATTCTATTATTCAATCTCTGAATTACAATAGCTTCAATTCTTGCTTGAGAATACTTCTTCTGTCTTTACCAATCTTCTTCACACCTGTCTAGTTCTTCTATCAACTTTTGTCTACATTCTATAACAGTAAAATGGAATAATCAAGATAATCACCCACAAAGAATAGGAGATATTTATCAAACAGAGAGTCTAACAAATAAGTTGTATCTGAAAAGGCAATTATATTCATCAAAAATGAAAGATGGTGATTCAGTAGCACAACATTTAAATGCTTTCAATTTAATTCTCAGTCAGTTAGCATCTGTAGATGTAAAGCTTGAGGATGAGGATAAATGCATTTTATTGCTTTGCTCTTTACCAGATTCTTGGGAAAATCTAATAGTTGCAATTAGTGGTAATGGTGTAGATCCAAAGATAGACAACATCATTCCTACTCTCCTAGCAAAGGAGATGAGGAGGAAATCTAAAACTGGCTCCCAAGATGCCTTGTTTGTAAGAGGTAGGCCTAAAGAGAAGGAATCTAAAGCAGACAAGAAAGGAAAGGGTAAGTCTAAAGGACAGTCAAAAACCCCTGGTAAGAGTAAAGTAAAGTGCTAGAATTGTGGAAAACCTGGACATATTAAAAAGGATTGTAAGAGCAAGAAGAAGAGTACTGATGCTTCTACAGAAAAATTCAATGACAGTAATGATGCAGTAGTCATTTCTTCTAATATTGTTGTTGATAACTCTTGGCTTCTTGATTCAGGTTGCTCCTATCATACGACTCCTAGAAAGGAGTGGTTCTCTAAGTATACTACATATGATGGAGGAGATGTCTTCTTTGGAGACAATAACACAACAAAAGTTGTTGGAAAAGGAGAGGTAAATTTGTGTTTCAGTGATGGTAGTGTTAAGACCCTTAATGATGTTTTACATATTCCAGGACTTGCAAGGAATCTACTTTCTGTCTCTAAGTTTAATGATTCTGGAATGCATATGACATTTGACAAAGGTGGTTGCAGATTGGTGAAAGGGAATATGGTGGTTGCTAAAGGATCTCAGAATGGGACTTTGTTTAAGTTGAATACCTCCAATGTAAATATTTTATCAAATATAACTGAAGCTGAAAATACATGTATGCTATGGCACCATAGATTGGGCCATATAGGTGAAAAAGGTCTTAGGACCATTCTTAATAAAAATTTGGTTGATGGTATTCCTAATTATAATATTGGAAAAAATGACTTTTGTGAGCACTGTGTTTGGAAAGCAATCTAGATCTAAATTTCCTAGTGGTATCAGAGCTAAGGTTGGGTAGAGTATTGGGATGCCTTTCTCTTAAAGTTTGAAGGATTTATTGGCTTAGTGGGAGCTTTTATTATTTTAGTAATTTGCTGATTTTGGAATTAAGTTTTTGTTACAATGAATTCAAGGTTAGATATTGAAAGGTTCAATGGTTCTAACTATGAAATGTGGAAATTAAAAATGGAAGATCTTCTTGAAGAAAGAGATCAATGGTTAGCAGTTAATAATGAGACAAAGATACCTACAACTATGTCAGATGAAGATTGGGCTAAGTTAGATAAAAAAGCAAGAGGAACAATTAGATAGTGTCTTGTTGATGTTGTTCTTTTAAATGTTTTAGTGGAAACTAGTGCATAATGTTGGAAATAGGATGCCATTTAATTGCAAATCCTAAACATTAATTATTTCATGTATCTCCTAGAATCTTGGAATGTGTTCAACAACACTAAGAATAGGATGAGATTAATATTTGATGAAATAATCATGATTATTGACATTTGTAATTAATTCTAAATGTAAGGAGCATGTGAGGGCATCCATAGTGAGTTCCTAAATAATAGGGGCACATGGGGCACCCACATGGTAAGGTGACACTCACCTTGTGTTCAATTAACTATATGGAGTAACAGTTAACACTTTTGAATGCATGTAAGATCCTAGGAGTTAGGGTTTGATGTTTGCATGCATGAAGTTTAGTTTAGTTTAGTTCAAATCAGTTCAGTTCAATTCAATTCAATTCAGTTCATAATCAGTTTAGTTTAGTTTAGTTCAGTTCAGTTATGGTTCAGTTGTTTTCAGTTAGTTTCAGTTGTATGTTAGTTAACTTTAGTTAACTTGGAGTGCATGGCTAATAACATTGAGTTGTATGACAGATAACAGGGACTACCTCCAGTTAACAGGGGATGACCATTCTTGCATGAATGGTGTTGAGTAAATGTTTCACTTAACAAGAAATCACTTGGAGCCAACTTGGGCACCCAAGATGCTTTCTTGGCATTAACTCTAATGCATGATAAGATATTTTTGAAGGCTCTGTTAAGTGGGACCCTCTTTTGGGTACCATCTTTGAGGAAGAGCTTTGTAATTATCACCAAAGTGAAGGATGAGTTGTAGCTAGTTTGGGACGCCCAAATGGGTAAAGCACATGTTCTAAGCTTTGGTCTTCATGGTAGAAGTCAACTTGAAGCAATATGGCGTACCTTTCTTAAGGCTTGAGCTTGTGCATTGTAATTATCACCTTTTAGAGATTACAAGGTTGCATATTGTCTCTATATCTCATTCAAGTTGAAGAGAGTTTTTCATAATTGTTATTGCAGGTGTGAAGAAGATTGGTAAAGACAAAAGAAGCATTCTCAAGCAAGAATTGAAGCTATTGTAATTCAGAGATTGAATAATAGAATAATTCTTGGTGGAGTTTTTTCCCGAAAGGGGTTCTCCACGGTACATCTTGTGTAATCTTTCTAATATCCTGTCTAGTTCTTCTATCAACTTTTGTCTACATTCTACAACAATAAAATGGATTAATCAAGATAATCACCCACAAAGAATATATGTAACAAAGAAAAAGCTTACTTAGATCAACAATATTAAAATTTTACAGAGTATTAAGCTAAGAAAACACCTCATTTTTCAACATCTGACATAGTTGTAGGTGTCTTTGTCTTATTATTAACTGCTAACCACTGATCTCTTTCTTCAAGAAGATCTTCCATTTTTTATTTCCACATTTCATAGTTAGAACCATTGAACCTTTCAGTATCTAACCTTGAATTCATTGTAACAAAAACTTAATTCCAAAATCAACAAATTACTAAAATAATAAAAGCTCCCACTAAGCCAATAAATCCTTCAAAATTTAAGAGAAAGGTGTCCCAATACTCTACCCAACCTCGGCTCTGATACCAAATGAAGATTGGGCTAAGTTAGATAAAAAGGCAAGAGGAACAATTAGATTGTGTCTCACTGATGCTGTTCTTTTAAATGTTTCAGTGGAAACCAATGCATATAAATTGTGGAAAAGAATAGGAGAGGAGATGAGGAGGAAATCTAAAACTAGCTCCCAAGATGCCTTGTTTGTAAGAGGTAGGCCTAAAAAGAAGGAATCTAAAGTAGACAAGAAAGGAAAGGGTAAGTCTAAAGGACGGTCAAAAACCCCTGGTAAGAGTAAAGTAAAGTGCTAGAATTGTGGAAAATCTGGACATATTAAAAAGGATTGTAAGAGCAAGAAGAAGAGTACTGACGCTTCTATAGAAAAATCTGATGACAGTAATGATGCATTAGTCATTTCTTCTAATACTGTTGTTGATAACTCTTGGCTTCTTGATTTAGGTTCCTCCTATCATATGACTCCTAGAAAGGAGTGGTTCTCTAAGTATACTGCATATGATAGAGGAGATGTCTTCTTTGGAGACAACAACACAACAAAAGTTGTTGGCAAAGGAGACGTAAAATTGTGTTTCAGTGATGGTAGTGTTAAGACCCTTAATGATGTTTTACATATTCCAGGATTGGAAAAGAATCTACTTTTTGTCTCTAAGTTTAATTATTCTGGAATGCATGTGACATTTGACAAAGGTGGTTACAGATTGGTGAAAGGGAATATGGTGGTTGCTAAAAGATCTCAGATTGGGACTTTGTTTAAGTTGAATACCTCCAATGTAAATATTTTATCAAATGTAACGAAAGCTGAAAATAGATGTATGCTATGGCACCATAGATTGGGCCATATAGGTGAAAAAGGTCTTAGGACCATTCTTAATAAAAATTTGGTTGACGGTATTCCTAATTATAATATTGGCAAAAATAACTTTTGTGAGCACTATGTGTTTGGAAAGAAATCTAGATCTAAATTTCCTAGTGGTAAAAATAGAGCTAAAAGATTATTAGAGATTATTCACTCAAATGTAATGGGTCATGTGGATATTGACTCTATTGGAAAATCTAGATACTATGTCACATTTATTGATGATGTCTCAAGGTACACTTGGATATATTTTATGCATAACAAATCTGATGTGTTTAATAAGTTTAAGGAATTTAAGGCTTTGGTTGAGAAATAATCAGATCATAAGATAAAAGTGTTGAGATCAGATAATGGTGGTGAGTATTGTTCTAAGGAATTTGATGATTATTGTAAGCATGCAGAAATAGTGAGACATAAAACTACTCCATATACACCTCAACAAAATGGAGTAGCAAAAAGGATGAACCAAACCTTAATGGAAAGAGCTAGGAGTATGTTAAGTAGTGCTAAGCTTGAACGGTCCTTATGGGCTGAAGCGGTATGTACTTCTTGTTATTTAATCAATAGATCCCCTAGTTCATCTATTGAAGATAAAACTCCTTATGAGATGTGGTTAGGTAAGAAACCTAGTGTTGCACATTTAAGGATCTTTGGTTGTGAGGCTTTTGTTCACGTGCCTTAAGAAAAGCGATCTAAATTGGATCCTAAAGCATAGAAATACATATTCATAGGTTATGGTGAAAATGTAAAAGGATACAAGCTTTGAAATCCACTAACAAGAAAAGTTTCTTTATCTAGAGATGTTATTTTTAGGGAATTTAGAGCTTATTCAGGAGAAGAACAACCAAAGGAAAAGGATACTTCTCGAACAGTGCATTTTGAGACAAATACTGAGAAGCAACAAGATGCATATGTTGAAGAACAAGTGGATGAATTGCAAGAAGAGAGTTTAGAGAGTTCTTCTGAAATAGAGGCTCAAGATGAGCATATTGAGGAACAAGAAGAAACTCCTTTAAGGAGATCCACAAGACAACAAAATCCTGTTGATATGTATAGCCCACCTAATTTTTGTTGTATTTTTGCTTTAATGAGTACTAATGATGAACCCAGTTCTTACAGGGAAGCTTTGTCCTTAGACGAGAAAAAGCTTTGGTCACAAGCTATGCATGAGGAAATGGAATCCTTGGATACTTGTGACACATGGGATCTTGAGCGTTTGCCCAAAGATAGAAAGGCCATTGGTTGTAAATGGATCTTTAAAAAGAAGATTGGTGCAGATGCTAATCTCAAAAGGTACAAGGCTAGATTAGTAGCCAAGGGCTACTCCTAGAGAGAGGGAGTTGACTTTAATGAAATCTTCTCTCCTGTTGCTAAATTAACTTCTATTAGATTCTTTTTATCCATTGTTGTTGCTTATGATTTTGAAATAGAGCAAATGGATGTGAAAACTAATTTTTTGCATGGGAATCTTGATGAGGAGATTTATATGAAGCAACCTGAAGGTTTTGTTGTAAAAGGAAAAGAATATTTGGTTTGCAGGTTAAAGAGATCTTTATATGGATTGAAACAGTCACCCAGAATGTGGTACTAGAAGTTTGATGCTTTCACATTAAAAATTGGTTATGTTAGGAGTGAGGAAGATCATTGTGTTTACATAAAAATTATTGATGATCAACTTTTAATTATTATCTTGTATGTTGATGGCATGTTGTTTATTGGTAACATCAAGGTAATGATCAAAGAATTGAAAGCACAACTCTTGAACACATTTGAGATGAAAGATCTAGGGGCTGCAAAATATATCCTTGGTATGGAGATCAGTAAAGATAGAGGTAACAGAAAGCTTTGCTTAAGTCAAAGCAATTATGTTGATACTATTTTGAAAAGGTTAATAGTTAACATAACACAAGGTGAGTGCCACCTTACCATGTGGGTGCCCAATGTGCCCCTATTATTTAGGAACTCACTATGGACGCCCTCACATGCTCCTTACATTTAGAATTAATTGCAAATGTCAATAATCATGATTATTTCATCAAATATTAATCTCATCCTATTCTTAGTGTTGTTGAACACATTCCAAGATTCTAGGAGATACATGGAATAATTAATGTTTAGGATTTGCAATTAAATGGCATCCTATTTCCAACAGACATGACTGAAGGATCAATGGGTAATTAAGATCGGTATGTGCGGAGTTTGGAAAATTATTACCTCTCGACCCTTGATTATCGAAGTTAATAATAGAGTTTGGCGTGGAGAAGAAGGCACACAAAAAGTCTAAAAGAGTGGTAGTGGTGGTGGTGTAGCTGCAACAGTTTTGAAATGGAGGCCAACTTCACTCTGCATTCAAGGAGGCAATTAAACCCATTTTATGGTGAAGCTTCTGACCAAATATTAATGGGGATGTTTTTATTCACTAATGGGAGGTTGGTACAAAGTGTGCTAATGATTTTGGGGAAATCCTTTGGAAATATGAGGCATAGATACAGGACTAACATGGATGTATACTCCTTGATTATAACATGGGGTTTGGACTTGGGGGAATCGACAAGCATAGTGAGAGAAGTGATGGAGATGATTGTGCATAGAGATTTCTTGGAAGGATTAGAATCAATACTTGAATGTGTAGTTCCAGGTGAAGGTTTGGACATCTGGGAAGGCTTTGAAAATGTGGAACTGGAAGGGGTAGAAGGATGCATCCCTTTCGTGCGTTGGTCAAATGATGAGATTAAAAATTGATGCAAGGAAGAAGCAAGGTTAGGCTAGCAAGCATTGAAGCTCTTTATACAGTTGATGAAGGTGGAAGCAATTATAGCATAGGCGAAAGTAGAGGCAGAGCGCATGGAAGCACAGGAAAAAGTGGATGCAAAGTGTATGAAAGAAAAAGGATAGAATGCGAGGAAGTGAAAGATGAAAGACAAAACAATAAGGAAAGTTGGCTATGAAACGGGTAGCACTAGTTGAAATTGTAGGTTTTGTAGGGTTTTTGCAAAATTAACGCAAGACTAGTACTAAATTTTTAGTTTGCTGGGGGTTGAACCCTGTTGCGGTTGTATAGTGTGAATAGTAGGTACTAGGAAGGGTAAAAGAACGATTGAAAATCTTGTTGAAATATGTAAGGTAGATATAGATAGTTGTGGAACTGGTTTTAATTGGGCAGGGTTACTTTTTTTGTTATGAAGCATGTTAAGACGCTTTTTTGAAAAAACTATTATAGTTGTAGGTGATTTTTGGATGGTTGATGAAAAAAATGAGGCAAATGATGTAATATTTATTTTCATGCAATAAAAAATCCTATTACCGACCCAAAAAATAAAATCTAATGGTTCTAGTGTTATTCCGAAGTTTTCAATTCGCAAGTCTATTGCTTCAGAGATTTACTTCCGGAATGCAACTACAACCATCCATTGACAATTCATCGAACAATCGTGATTATATTGATTTACACTGACACTTTGCCACTGCATTTTTTTTATTAGTTTGATATTATGTTTAATTCGCCAATGTTTTTTCCTTAATCATTTGAAAATAGGTTTAATTCGCCAATGATTTTTTTTTTAGTTTGAAAAAAAGTTTTAATCGCCAACAAAATTATTTTTTCTGGTTTGAAAATAGGTTTAATTCGCCAATCGAAATATTTTATTGGTTTGAAAATAGATTTTAATCACCAATGGAAAAAATTTAGTGGTTTTAAAAAAATTGCATTTTGCCAGGATTTTCCATAGACTTCTAGCGATTAGAAAAGATTCACCAATGAACATTATTTTTTTCACAAAAAACAAAAAAATTCACCACTAGAATTAATATTTTTATCGGGAAGTATACAAGATTCGCCAGGATTTTAGACCTTCATCGAGGGGGGGGGGTTTCTTAAAGTTTTCCTTGTTAATTATAGAGATTTTGCATTAAATTTTGTATTAACAGAAAAAGTATCCCTTTTTCCTACATTTGGAAATAATTAATAATTTAAATTAACCTAACGTTGTTTTGATTTAGTGTTGTAATGTGTTTTACACATTCACATTGAATCTAGGGCCCTTTTTAATTAAAATGTACGTAATTTGTACCTTATTTAGGGTGTTGTAAAGTGTTGTATTGCACTTTCACACTTATCTAAGTTTCATTAATTAATTGAGCCTAATGGGCCCCTTTAATTCAAATCTAAGCCTTATTTTGCATTTTTCAAGGATCTATCATGTTTCTCATTAATGATAATGCATGACATTTAACTTGGCAAAATTGTTGTCCTTGAAATCTGTGCTAGGATGAGTCCTCCTAACATAGGACACCCCTTTCTTGGAATATTTGAAATGGGTTTTTGATGTTATTTCACTCCCCCAAAGCATGGTCCTAGAAAGTTGTGCTAGGACCCATTTGCCCAAGGACCCATTTGCCCAAGGTGGCAAATGGATCCTACTCACATAGGATGCCCCTTTTTGAATTTTTTTGTGGCAGGATTTTAATGATTTTCAATTCTAGATTTGATGTCAGTTTGGTTTATTTGAATTTCGAGGTTAATTCTTAGATTTAGTATAAATATAAGGTTAATTCACATAGTTTCATCCTAGATCTTTATGAGCAATCGAGAGTACATTCACAAGACTATTATAGAGAATTCAAGAGCATTTTCAAGGAACTCAAGGGTAGATTATCAAGGTTTTATTGCAGCAATTCAATATCATTTCATCATGTCAAAGGGATAGTGCATCAAGCATGTTGTTGAGCTAGTATGTTGTGATGTAGCATTCAAGATCCAATTCAAGCATTGATTCATATCCAATTCAAGATCTGGATCTACATTCTATATGGCCACTTCATGTTAGTTTGCATATTTACATTCCAAGACAACTCCCAAGGTATCATCATTGCATATTTCATGTTTCATGCTTCTATTTCATTATTTCATCATAAGGTTTGATTTACTAAAAGGGGTTTGAGCAAGGGAAACCCCTATTCCCTAACAATCAAAAAGTTTTTCTTTGAGCTTTGATGTGTGTTTGCAATTTTCTAGGTTGAAGATCAAGTGGGGAACAAGATTGGAGCAAAATTGTCAAAGTTGTCAAGTTGCAAAGTTGCCATCTACATTGCAAGATTACAAAAAAAGCTCTACAAAATTTGTTTCATACTTTTGAGAGCTGAGCATCAGGGACCTGGAAGTGCAGACATTGAAGTACAAAACCCATAAATTATTTTTTTGAAACCCTAAAAGGACCCATTCACCACTAAAGGTGAATGAGTCCTCAATAAGGCTTGAAACAGCGAACATCTAGAATCTAGAGTTGCAAACTGAGAGAAACAAAACCCAGAAGGCACTTTCCAGAAACTCTAACAAGGACCCATTCACCACTAATGGAAAATGAGTCCTCAGTGGGCCCCGAAACAACACTTTCCCAAAAAGGTACACATTATTTTAGCCTCTTAAAACCTCCCTCATTATTGTTATAATAGTAAAGGACTCATTCTTTATTGTTATTTATGCATTTTTTCCTTCATAATTGAATGAAACAACCCAAGAAAACATTGTGGCTCATCATCTTGTTTATTCATTTTGGTGAGCCCTATTTTTCTATGTTTCATTTTGGTGAACTTGAACCCTTTGAACATCCTAATTTCTGATTTGGAGTGCATTTAAACCCTAGATCTTAGTTTTTCAATAGTTTACATTTAGGTTTCTACTAGTTGCATTACATTTAGGATTCTTTAAAATTGCATTAGTTTGCATTTTGCATATAGGGGTTTAAATTTGCATTGTTGCATTGTTTAAATTTGAAAAATTCCAAAATTTGCATGTATATTACATTGATTTTGCATAGTAGTGTACTTTTCATCATTCATATTAAAAAACTGAGTCAAAATTGCATTTCAAAAGGTGTTAAATAGGTCATCATGTACCCTTCATTTCACTTGCATTAGGTCATCAATTCTAGAAATTTTTGTCACAAGAGTTACAGTTTGAAACTGGGCACAAAAAACACATAAAACAACTTAAAAATTGTAGTTTTCACCTTTTTAAAACCTTGATCAGGGACCCATTCACCCTAGGTGGTGAATGAGTCCCTGATCAAACTTGAACTACATTTTCTGGCATCTTAAACTCATTGAAAAACACTTAAAAATCAATAAAAACATTTCAAAAATCCTCATCCAGGACCCATTTGCCACCTTGGGAGAATGAATCCCTAGAGGCCTACAAAAAGCACTTTTTCTAAGCTTTCTAGTGATTTTTTGTACTTCCTAGGCTTGTTGGTAACCTATAGTATCAGTTTGGAAAGTTTCGGGAACTTCTATTTTATGCATCTAGGTCAAAAACATCAATTTAGGGTAGTCATTTTTTATTTTTTCCAAAATCATTTCAGTATAAAAAATCATCAGATCTGAAAATGTTTACATTTTTGAAACTTTGCATAATATGGATAAAAGTACTTTTCACTTTTTCAATGTTTACACTCATGAAGCTTTGCATAATTTTGATAAAAGTTCTTTTCATTTTTGGATACACTTTGTTTGCATTCTTGAAGCTTTGTGTAAATTGGATAAAAGTATTTTTCGTCTTTGGATATACATTGTTTATATTTTTGAATCATTGTATAAGATGGTTAGAAGTACTTTTCATTTTTGGTCAAACAATGTTAGTATCTTACCTTTCTAAGCATGCAAAGAAAAAGTTCATCCCTCACACCTATGAGAACACTTTAGTGATAGAAAATAGAATGGTGGATAATCGTGACAATCAAATTTGGTCTTCTCCTAATATCTCTCCTATTTGGACGAAGATATTTTGCTATTAAAAGATCAAACCAATGAGAGTTACGAGAGTCCTATTTGTCTCTCTTCCCTCACCTCTCCTACTAGGAAAAACATTATTGAACAAGAGAATGCCATCATTGATGATTCCCCTACTTGTGATGAAGTTATTTTAGAAGAACCAAACATTGAATGTCATGATCATCTAGTTTGTAGCTCTCCTAACAACTCTCCTACTAGGGAAGGTATCATGGTGGACGAAAATGACAACATTAACAATAGTGATGTGACTTCCTTAGATGAAGATGATGAAGTGACATTAGACTCACCTTCACTAAGAGATCATGAAAATAAGGATAAGTCTTTTGAGGTTATGCACATTAGATATCCCTTGAAGTACTCTCCTAAGCCTAAACTTATCATTTATCCACCCTCACAAAAACTACAAGTTCAAAACAAACCCATGCTTATCCTTGAACCACCGAAAAACAAGCCTTCACTTGACGATGGTAATGTTTCACAACAAACCAGTTATAATACCATTACACATACCTACAATACAGGGAACAATCGGCAACAACAAACAATTCATGTTTCATTTAGCAACACTTGGTCTGTTAAACATTTAGCAAATAGGTGACTCTAGATCCAAGTAATATTGGATGCATAGCAATATAGGCCTCTTTCAATTTCTAATTCCCTTGTCCCTTACTTCAACATGGGGCATAATAATTCCACCTATTTTGTTTTGGAGAAAAGAAAGCAATTAACAAGAAGATTAGTTATTTTGAAGTGGATCCTCTAGTAGAACTTGCAATATGAATCTATTTTATCTTTATTAGAGAATGAGGTCAGATAATTAGAAAACCTAGAGAAAAGGGGAGTATCAGACTCAAATTTGAGGCATTTAATAGAGCAGATTGTACACCAGTAATTATGGGGTCTTTATGGTCTCAACTCTGATTGCTACCAATGGTGTCAAAATGTTGTAAGTGTATGTTTTCTAGTGCAACAAATTGCAATTTGTATTTAAATATTGATTACTTTCTTGCATGTCATTATGTGTCAAAAGTATAGAAAATTTGTATTTAAAAAGCTATTTATTTGGCACACTGGTTGTCAATCCACAAGTTCTGTGTAAGCACCAAAAAATGTGTTGTATTCAAATCCCACCGATTTCTACAATATCAGACATGTGTGCACGCGATAGGAAGCCAGTCTGAAACACATGTAAGATACTCATTCCAATAAGTTCACTATTTTTTTTTATTTGTCTCATGTATAATGAAATTGAGACATGCTTGTTACATTGAAAAGGCACACTCCCAATTGTATTATACAAGGAAGAAAGATTATTAGAATTAAATTCAATGTTCCAAAGGGACACATCCCCTAGAAATTTGTTTTATGGATTTCACACATTGAATCCAAGTGAAGCAGCTTGCTTCCAATAACAAACACTAATGGTTGTTCCTTTTGTGGTTGGGATATACAAAAGATTTCTTAGCGGTTGCTTTAGAGAAAATATCCCATGAAAAATGAAATCTTTGGCTTGCCTATTGGGTTTTAGGATTTTTATTAGCAAAATGTGTATAATCCTCTCTCAAAAAAAGTATCAATAGAAACAAACTATAAATAAAACTCTTGTTTGTCAAGAAAGAAAACCACTTTCCAAAGCAAT
This sequence comes from Sequoia sempervirens, assembly GCA_007258455.2. Classification (NCBI taxonomy): domain Eukaryota; kingdom Viridiplantae; phylum Streptophyta; class Pinopsida; order Cupressales; family Cupressaceae; genus Sequoia; species Sequoia sempervirens. The sequence continues at coordinate 23,944 of VDFB02333726.1, read as the reverse complement.
CTCAACAACTTTAGTAAAAAATCCTTGAAAAAAGGCCATTACATTTATTGCAAATTAGGAAAAGATTACAAATCACAAATTAGGAAAAGATTACAAATTCTACAATTGTTGGAATATTTATCTTATATGGTTCAAAAATCATTTGGTAGCTTTGTCACATGGAAGCAAAAGGCTATTATGGTTGGTTTATGTTCATTTTTTAGCAACTTAGATTATGAGTGTGATGTTGTGATTCTGATATTTGTTGTTATGGTAACTTTGTTGTATGTATCTTTGCTTTTTAGCAATAAAACATTTACATCTTCACTCTAAGAAGCTAAAGGAATAAATTTGGTTTTCAAAGGTTTCAATTCTAATTTCTACATAATCCAAGGCAATTTTCAAGTTGTGTTCTGGTAGACTCTTTTCAATTGGCATTTGATAAATTGACGATACAAATTTTCAATATTTATTTATAGTGGCCATGGAAGCTTTTCTAACAATCATAAACTCAATAGTCTGATCGGGCATTTGATTCATTCTTCAATTTTGCTACCTTATCATGGATGGTAAACCTATAGAACCTCTTATTTTATATAAGACATTTTTAGTTTAAAAATTTAATGTGTTCTACCAAACTGAATTGAATCTTTGCTCTACATAAAATGAGTAGATACTTAAATGAATTGTTGTATTTTAAAATTCATACTTGTAGTTCATGAAGATCCTTAAAGATAGTTGGATTTATTTTTATTGAATTCCAGCCAGTGCTATGAACATAGTCTTTTATATCACAATCTTGTCTCTTTTTCTTTGGAAAAATGTTGAAAAACTTTATTATTTCTCTTTCTGCTTACCACTAAGTATTAATATACTATATTGAACTATGCTTGAACTGTTGATGTGACAAATGTAATGGATGGATATTGTTTTGATTCTTGTAAATACTTTTACATGGAATGAGATTGAAATGTTTTTCTCATGTATGAAATTATTTATTTTCTTAAAGCTATGTTTGATGAAAACATGGAAATACTGCCAGTTTAATACTATAGAATGGGTAAAGTAGTTTCTAACTATCGAAAGAAATTTTGGACTTCTAATTCCTGGACTATTTTATGGGTAGAGTTTATTTTTCCCATCCACTTCGTCTCCTTTGGCATTGTCAAGTGAGAACACAAATATTATTTTCGCAAATACTTTTTTTTTTAAATTGTTTGGTTATATCTCTCAACACTTCCTTCGATATTTCCACCATAAGAGTGTTGTATTCCACCATCTTTTTAACCTTTTTTTTTCCTTGGGCTTTTATCTATCTTGTCCATGCTTGGCAACATAATGAAATTGGTTTGAAAATAATTAAAATGAGTGTGCATGCAAGAGAATCAGTTATAGGAATCATCATCAGAATCACGGTCATGTGGAGAATGATGAATCATGGCATCTTGTAAGTATTTTAACAAGATTCCTCCAAATTACAAATTATTGTTTATTATAGGTTGTGTGTTTCTGCTATTTGGAAGTAATAACTCATCTGGTTTTTGGGTACTTCAATTGTTAATACGAACAAGAGTAGAAGGGTTTCTAAGTTTAGAGAAAGCATATGTAAGATGAAGATCATAACAACTTCCAAAGGTCATGAATTCTGGGATATGCTCTGACAACACATGGAGGAACTAAACATAATTTCTATCTATTGTGGACTTAACATTATTTATATTTCTATATAAAACTTTTTTTTTCCAAAGAGATGATTCTGAAGAATATTGAAAGGCAGCTCAGGAAATAAGCCTAATTTTTAATACTTTTTGGATTACATACATTGGAGCTAAGAAGATATGCATGTTTGAGATTTTGATCCATTTTCTTTCAGATGTCTGAGAAGATTTACAACGCTTTGGATGAAGCAACAAAGAATATGCAGTTTACCATTCCTTTTCCTCTCTTTGCATATGCTTTCTACCTAGTAATTCTTACTGTACTTGCAATATTCATTCGACTATAGAACAAAATACAGTTATTCACAGTAATGTTTGCAAACTTTTGATGCAACCAATTATTTTTCATAGCGATGCATCTGTCAATTCTTTTTGCAGTGAGGGAGAAGTCTTGGGAAGACAAGTTCACATTTTCATCCTGACAGTGATCTTTTTGTTCCAACTAAGAAGAAGGATGTTATTACATCAACAGTGTGCTAGATTGCAATGGTGACTTTACTTGCAGGACTCACAATTTTTATGGGTCCTGCGTTAGTGCTGGAGATCTATTTTATTCCCTATTGGGTAAGTACTATCTATTTCAAAAAGATTATTCAATATTTTATTGTATCACATGCCTCATCTCATGTTTTTGGTCACTTGCATGTTATGAGGTTTTTAAACTGAAAAATTGGGTTTACTTTTACCATTATGCTTGCCTTATTCCATCCCCTGTTTGAGCTGCCTTGACAGGGTAATATACTTTATGGAACTTAGTTTCATTTCAAATCTTTGGCGTCTATCACAATATTAACTGATGAAATGTGTCATGTGCCTCATATATTGGTAATGTGGCTGGATCTTGTGACATATTTGCATCACCATGGTTATGATGAGAAACTTCCATGGTTCATGATATCATGATTTTGTTGATGTAAACAAAACTAACATAGTTTATTTATAATCTTACATGATATCATGATTTATGGTCATACAATGTGCTCAATTTAAGTTTAAACAATATTTCTATATTGAGCAAGTAAATACTCAGTATTTAATTAAGAACTTGTGGAAAGGTTTTTATGTCTCAATACAATTGCATAAGTATCTTGAGTTAATAACCCGGTATATTGCTCCATTCTATATGCACTTTAAAAAACATTTTTTAATAATCAGAATTTGTGTGTTTGTAGAATATGTTCACTTTGAAAATGGTGTATCTAGGGAATCGATACTATAGTTATTGAATGATTTGCCTACCAATCTCTTTCATCTTGAGATTTTTTATCATAGATTATGTGGGGTACATGTCTTCCGAAGTTTTGAATTTAGGCCATCATAGTAGCAATTTTTCTACCTTACCGCTACACAAGAGTTCATTGGCCAAACAAACTTGGATATATATTATTCTTGCTTTTTGTATTTTGTAGAAGTTGAACCAACGACATGAAGGGCTTTAAAATCCCATTATGTCCCTCCACTTTACCAACTGGACTAAGGCCATTTCTTATATTTTTAGCATGCATCTTAGTACCAAACAAATGCTTGAAGTTTATATGTAATTTGAATTAGTTGCTTATACATGTTTCCATATTTTCCCAATTAATGCATTCACTTAAAGCTATTGTGTTGTAGCCTAAACTGGAAAAAAACAACATTTTCAAAGGTATGTAGAACATCATATTGCAAAAGGTATGTCCAATCCTATCGCATATTTTAAATCCTATCACATATTTTGATATTTGCTAAATTTCACTAAATTAAATCAAAATGAAAGTTGTAACCTTTAAATACAGAGTAAAAACAAAATATTAACTCATTACATGTTTATTTTTAATAAGATTTTAATATGTTCAATTATTACAAGTTGACAGAAACAAAATATTTTTGTTTATATGTTAGACCATACTCTATGCAATTATAAATACACTCATTTAAGCATACATTTGAGTTGCTTTACAAGTGACTAATATTAATATCAAGTCACACAAATAGGAGACACAAATGCAATGATGTCTTATAAATAAAGTGCAACTAGAGAATTCATCCTCACAACCACCCAAACACAAAGCAAAATTGCCTCACCATAGGTGAAACCACAAAAACCTACAAGATTGGAAAATATTAGCTTGACTATAAAACAATCCAAACCGATTATAGAACCATCGAAATAGGTATAGGGCCACCCAACTGTGATTCCTTGCACAAAAAATAAAGTTTGATTAGTAAATTTTTTGGTGCCAAGAAATAGTATGGACAACATATGGGCTTGCAAAACTAAGTTTTATTAGCAAATAAAGAGTAAAAATTGATCAAAAGATGCCAAAAATTGCTTACTAGTCAAGAAAATAAACCTACCCTTTTATGTTATAGGACCACCTAAAAAAGTCATAGGGTTGCCTAATAAAGGGGTCGGGGGGAACAAACAAACAACTTGAGAAGCTCAACTTGACCACCTAACTATGACCTACACATGACAAAACTCAAGGAAAATAAATTTTGGTTAGTGATAAAAGGGATGTGGGTCCCATTGGGTGTGATACAGATGTGTACATGTATTTTGAGCTTAATAGAGTAAACTAAAACAATATTAACCTAATCTACCCAAAGCACAAGCAACACTCAAGATTAGGAAAATTAAAAGATCAAATAACATATAATATATTCATGATAAACTATGTTAATCTCTTAATCACGTTAAAGGAGTGGATTTTTCCAATTAATTGATGATGTCTGATCATAATTCAACATAATATTATATTCAAGTGTTGGATCGATGATGACTTGGGTTAAGGCCAATTTATATATTTTTGACCCAAGGAATGGATGACTAGGATGCACTTGAAAGATTAATGACTCGTATTGGTTGACAGCCCTGGGCAGATGAGAGGAGGACAAGTGTCCTCATGTGGTAAGAGGAGATGGAGAGAGAGAGATTAAGGGGAGAATAAATGGTGGAGATTCTCCTTAGAGGAAGTGGATGAACAAGATGGAAGGGGTACATGAGAGTACCCTTGAAGGAATTTAAAATTAGATATGAGTGATGGAAAAGGGCTTGAGCCATGTGACATGGTACTAAGGCCATGCCATATGTATAAAGGCCCATGCTTTATGTATAAAAGGCCCATGCCTTTGTACACATTGGATGATGTGGAAGATTTGGGAAGATTTGTCCAAGGTTAGAGATGTGCAAATGGGGGATTAAAGGGCTAAGTGATTTTATCCCACTTAATGAAATATGTAGTAAATAAGGAATTATGTTTATTTTTGGAAAGGGATGGGGGACTTAGGTAAATAAATAAATTAGATTTATTTACCTAAGTTGACTATAGGACCTGGAGATGATTAAATGATTTAGGCTAGAAATAGATGTTGGTGAGTAGTGATGAATAATGAATGAATAGTGGTTTTATTAATCAAATAATAAAATATATTTAATTAGTAAGGGATGAAAATGAGATAATTAATTGAATATTTAGGGTTATATTTAATCAAGTATAAAAGAAATGGTTGGGTAATGATGATGTGTCAATTTTAGGCGTCTACATGACAAATTTCAAAAGAAAATTTCATTGTAGAGTAATGACATTAGTCTATTTTAGATAATTTTATTCAAGAAAGTATTTATTTTATGCATTTAGATGGTTTAAATTCTAGTATTACAAAGGGTGCCATCAACAAGCTTCAGTTGTATTTAAATAAAGGTAGTCTCAGAAAGAGGTTATTTAAGTGTGCAAAAAACTTTTTATTATTTTATACTATTGTAATATTTTAATACGTAAGAGAAAAGTTAAAAATGAATCTTCTCATTCTTTGTATTTATCTTATGTGACTTTTGGAAGGAATGATTCTTTGTATTCCCTATCCTCAAAAGGAGCCTCTATATATTTGTGAATGGTCCATTGTAAAAGGGATTTCTTCTTTTGGGACTCCTCCTTGGGGTTTAAAGATAGGATCGTTTTTATTCTTTGGGTTATTTTTTGGAAACACATGAATAGATGGAATGAATATAAAATACATAAATCTACTTGCATATTATCATTCCATATTCATGGGTTTCCACATGAACACCAATTCATGCTTTTTATAAATTATTATCAATTAAGCACAATCCTTTGGAGATTGCACCATCTCACATGAGGATTACTAATAAAGGATCTATCAAAGATTGATTTTAAGTTGCATTTATCCATTGAAATAATGGTGTATGGAAGGATTGAAGATGGATTTATCTATTCAACTTTACTTCTCTAACCCTTACTATTTTCTATTTTAATATATGGTGTTATTTTAGGATTTCAATGATAAATCCAAATCTTAAAAGGCGATAAAATAAATAAGTCTTGTATATGACTATTCATCTTCTTTTACATATTTATGGTTTTGAATGAAATTGAAGACTTAAGATGGCTAATAGTGCTACATTTTCACTTAGTGAGTCTCTTATTATACTAATTAGTTTATTAATTTCATAGCCCCTTGATTGGAGTAGCTAAATCACTCTCCAACTAAGGGATTTTTGTAATCCTTTTGTATTATTTAATTATTATTTGATGAAGACTCTTGAGGCTAGCCACTTTTCAAGTAGGGGAATAAAATTTTATGTTTCACTTTGTAGATTTCATGACTTATAGGTATGTCGGTGTGCCAAAACGCACATCAACATATAGATTTTGGGTTGACTCAAATGCTTGGCTGGTTTGGAACATATATAGTCTAGATGCATAATAAAACAAAGTAGAGAGGCTAGGCATTGAACTTATTGAATTTTAGAGAGGACAACTCTCCAAAAGAGTTTCAGGGTGAAATGAAGTTTATTGGGTATACTCTAGACATATATACATGATACTTCCTTTCTTTCCTCCTAAGGAAGCTCCTGTATATTTTTTGAACTCCCTTTAATTTGGACTTGGTTTTGTATCATAATATATTTAGTTAAACTATATATATTTTTACAATCTACACCATACCAAGAATTATGAGGAGAATGGCCATTTCTAGGAGGGCAAGAAGTGAGGGTGGATTGAGGGGAGATGCATCATGTTGATGACCAAATAATATGGGTGAATTGAAGGGAGTGTTCAATTGGATCACATGTGTCATAAACTAAGAGAATCCTTGTTTTAAAGAAGCATTTTCATTAATCATCAAGTTGATGGTCAAAGTGGTTGACAATGGATTGAAAAGGATGATTAGGATTGGGTTATAAATTTGGGAGACTGAGAGGAATCTAAAATGATAGGATGTCATGGTAAATTAGAGGAGGAGGTGACAAAGATATTTAAACATAATATATTTTTGATAATATAGACCTATAAATATATACTAGCAAACGAGAATCATGTACAATAATTGAAATGTAAAAAATTATTGATGCCATTATGCATGACCAAGTCATAAAAATATTCCAAGCTAATTGAATGTTTACCCTAAGGAGTGACTAAACTATCTGATGAAGTCTAGTGTAAAACATCATTCTATGGGTCAATTTATAGAGATCAATGGATCTAACTAGAGGTTAGATCTTGTGCACTATGCATAACTAGTTTGTGCATTGAACCCATCTACAGTTGAAGGATATTTACAAAAGCCAATAATTTTGATATTTCATTTTATAAATTTGTAAAGGAGGAACCACCAATATCATGGCATAAGGTGATGAGACTAGAGGAAAATAACACAATCAAAAGAAAAGTTTCCTGGGTGTGTGCAAGAAGTTGAGTCCACTTTTTGGCCAAAAAGTGTAGGTGTTTTCCCTGATTTTCAGTATTTGACACATTTGACCTTAAAATTTGAAGCACTTAGAGATGAAATCTTTAAAAAAGTCAGTAATCATAAAATGTAGTGCTCGGAGTCTAGTTTCCAAATATGTAATTTATTTCAATATCCAGATTGTACAAATTGAGTTTCAATAGGCATTTCGAAAAACCACTGTTTAAAAGTCATTTTTTTTACCATACCATGCACATGTACGACATCCATATTTTGACTTAAATTATTGTATTTTTATAAATCCTTTTGGTAAAAGTTTTATGACTCATTGAACCTTGCTCTTGATATTTTTTTGTAATTTTTTATTGAATATTTTTTTTTTTTTAATTTTTTATTAGGCAGATTTGTTGTTTTGAAAAATCGTCATGTACGACATGCATAAGATGACCTAAACTTATCATTTTTTGATTTATTTATTTTTCAAATTGAAAAGAATTGTTTGAAGTTTGCTCTCGTGCAATCCGCTTGTCAAAATGTTATGTTGATCAAAAGTTGCTGTAATAGCAAAAACTCGATATTTAAAGTTTATGGACCAATTTTATTAGAAATTAATTGAAAAATAGAAAAAATAGTTCAATTGCAAAACAAATTACATATTTAGAATCTGCATTGTTTGATCTAAAATGGGTTTTAATTTCGTCAAAAAAAATTCGAAAAAAGGTCGTCAACCATATGTCCAAAGTCGATATTTTTCTTTGACATTGTTAGGGCCTTCAATTTGCAGGTCAAACTAGGTTGAAGGCTTAGGTTCGGACTTCCAAAGCTTTTCCCGAACCGAAAACCTTGGCAAAAACCCGCCC